>VZQC01009923.1:4740581-4836447 GCA_009823505.1 Rhizomys pruinosus
AACCTTGCAATTCAAATCTTAAAACTAACTATGGGAAAAGATTTGTTTGTTCCAACAGGACAAAATGTCACCAACTTAACGGCTGAGAAAGAAAAGATACAGCTTTGCATTGAGTAGGATGTACCAAAAAGTGGCAACTGAAAGGTTGACCCGTCTGAACACTGAAAGGAAGAAAAGCCTCAGATTGCCATAAACATCGAACCCTTCTGTGGATCCTACATGTAACAACTATCTATAATGAGTCCTAATGAAACTTATACCTTCTAGGTGCAACAAAGGTTTTGATATGACTTTCTTGCCTCCCCCCCCATAGAACAAGGAGAAATATGACGATGATGATGTCATTTTCCAACTGTAAATTGGAGACAACTATTATAGAGGTAATCTCTTATAAAACCGGTAAAAATGCCTTCTTTAATTGACTAATAGACATAAGAACTGTGAAAAGGATTATACTCTGTTCAGAACCAAATATAATACTAAAGTCCTTGGGCTATGCACTTAGGCAAAGTATATTAATGCAGGAGCTCTGACATCAGCAATGGATTGTTCTACCAGGGGGATGTTGGCCAGGGGATCCAAGGCCCCACAAAAGGTAAGGGCTCCTTGCCCCTAAGTTGGGATACCTGCAGGAGGAGAGGCGATAAGACCCTGCTGCCGAAGACCTGACGTTAACATGGGAGGGATGTATTGAGACCGCACATGCAAGGGTACAGATGGCCTCTGGAATGCCAGAGAGTGTTCCCAAAGGCCACTAAACCAATAAAGCAAATACGGGTCTCCCTGAGTCAAGCAAGACTCCACCATCAGCACCAGCTACACTTCACCTGCCTGGAAATACTGTGCAGCAGAGGCAGCCATGTGCCTGTATATCCCAAATCTAATTGGCTGTTGGCTCTCTCCTTGGAGGAATAACCCATGGCTGATGCCACAAGCCTACATCCTCTACAGGTTAGGAGATGTCATAAGCCACAGTAAGACCCTGTTATATTTATCAGGGGGTAAAAATGTAATTCATGAATTAACATATCATCCAAACATATGTGTCTATGCCAAAGTAACCTACCATAACTATTAGTGCTGCTTAAATACCTATATATCTAATTGCTTGTGCTTCATTAGTAGGATCGAAAGGTTACTCCTGAACAAACTGTCAGCCCATGAAAGGAAACAGCCAGAATTGACCAGAATCCAAGTCAACAGCTCCAGAGAGAGAGGACAGTTTTACTTCTCATCCACCTGTGCCCCTTTTCTAAGCCTAGGGAACAATCTGCGGAAGAGGGGGCGTGGTAGAATGTAAAGGCTGCGATTGGGGTGAACGGTGAAACTACAGCGATGTAGTCTGGACACTCATTTGATCAACTTGATTGAACAAACAACCTGTCAACCTCCACTGAATGGTGGGACTGTGGGGGTTTGGGCACAACAGTCTATAGATTGGTTTTGCACGAAGGATGCTTATACTCATGGATTATCACTTATAGCTAAAAAATGAAAAAAAAAACAAAACCTGAAAGATGCAGGACAGTTATGGCAGAATGATCTGGGATGGGGTGGGGGTGGGGGGGAAGGGAAAGGGAAATATGCCTGATCTGAATTGGAAAATGATGTATAAAATGCACAAATCATCAATAAAAATTAAATTAAAAAAAAAAAAAAGAAAGAAACTACTGCTTGCGTTTTGGTACCATTTGAAGCTCCCAAATTACTTCTGTGAAGCTGGCATTACTCTAATAACAAAAGTAGGCAAAGAAACAATCAAAAAAGTAATCTATAGACCCATTTCATTAATGAACATAGATGCAAAAATTCTCAATAAAATACTTGTAAACCACATACAGGCACAAATCAAAAAGCTCATCCATCCATCATGACCAAGTCGGATTCATACCAGAGATGTAGGGATGGTTCAACATACATAAATCAATAAATGCGATACAGCACATAAACAGACTGAAAGACAAAAAAGCACATGGTCATGTCAATTGGTGCAGAAAAGGCCTTTGAAAAATTCAACTACCTTCATGTTTAAAGTCCCAAAGGAAATTGGACTGGAGGAAGGCCATAACAATAAACCCACAGCCAGCATTATCTTATATGGCGAAAAATTTGAAGTGTTCCGGTTAAAGTCAGGACCCTGGAAAGACTGCCCTCTATCTCCACTCCTTGTCAATGTAGTGGTTGAAATGCTTGCTAGAGACATAAGAAAAGTAAATTAATGGAGCACTAATTGGAAAAGAGGCGCTCAAACTATCCCTTTTTGTAGAAGACATGATAGTTTACCTAAGCGATGGCAAAAACTCCAACAGAAAACTTTTTGAAACAATTAAGAGTTTCAGTAAAGTGGTGGGATACAAAATTAACCTAGAAAAATCAATAGCCTATCTTTATATCAATAGCAAGCAATTGGAGAAAGAATACAAGGGGCCCTTCTCATTCACAATAACATCAAAAAATATATATTTCTTGAAACAAAACTGACCAAGGCATCCATTTTCTTGAAAACAATTTAATGTCATTCTTCTTTATCACTGAATAAAACTCTGTGTGTGACATTTTCTTATTTTCTTATGACACCTAGGTTCATTATATACACAATTTCCCTATCACAAATAATGCTACAATAATCATGGGCATGCAAGTATATTGACTTAGAAAACTTTAGATGTATTCATACACAGGAGGCATAAGCTAGACCATATGTTCTGTTTTAAACCTTTTGAGACACCTCTACACTGATTTCCACAATGTTTGCATGAATTTACTAGTTTACCATCAGGGTGTAAAATTTCCTTCCCCTAAGCACATTCTCATTAGCATGTTCTACTTTTTGGTTCTTGTTCATAGTCATTCTGACTGGGATGGTACAGTCTCTCTCTATATATATATTTACATTTCCTGTTATATGTATGATGTACTTAAAAATATTAACTTGCTGGACTTTAGAGTTTTACATTCAATTCATTTGCCTAATATTGATTAACTGATTTCTTCTTTTGTTGCTTAATTTTTATAGTTTATAAATTAATCCTTGTCAGGTGAATAGAGAGCAAAGACTTTCTTCCAACCCCTTAGTCTGTCACTTCATTCTTATAATTATGTCCTTTGTGAAGAAGCTTTGTAGCTTTGTTCAATCCCATTTGCTAATCTTTGCTATCTTCCCCTAATCTACTGGAATACTATTTAGAGAGACACTAATGCCTTTTTATCTTGAAGAGCTTTACCTGTATCTATCTCTAGTAATTTTATAGTTTCATGTTTTACTTTAAGATCTTTGAATTTTTATATTTGGAGTTAACGTTTTTTAATGTTTTAGATAGGGATTTAGTTTTAGAGTTTTGTATTTACATGTAGCTTTTATCAACAATATTTATTGAAGATATTTTATTTTCTCCAGTGTATGATATCGTTACTTTAATGAAATCAAATGGATGTTGTCGGATGAGTTTATTTCTGCATTATCTACTGTATTCCATTGTTGTTTATTTCCAAATTACACCTAATTTGATAATTTTCAAATGAAATATTTCTAAATTACCAATTACTGAAAAGAAATATGGGGCTGGAAAGACGGCTTCGCGGTTAAGAGCGCCGACTGCTCTTGCAGAGGACCTGGGTTCGATCCCCAGCACGCACATGGCGGCTGAGAACCACCTTTGATCCAGTTCCAGGGGAATCTGATGCCCTCACCTGACCTCCACAGCATTGCACAACATGGGTGCACCAACCTATATGCAGACAGTACATTTATACACATACAAAAATAAATAAAAAATTTAAAAAAAGAAAAATAAAAAAGAAAAGAAATATGAACTCTATAAATGTTAGATATTGAGACTTTATTATCTATTTCTTTTTTCTTTTTATTTATGAAGTCATTCATATTAGTCTTGAAATAAAATAAAATATTAAAAGTATATGAGCTATTATAATAATGGCACTGTAGTTACTATAGTTATAGTATATAATTATTTTAATTTTCTCTAATATTATGAGACAGTAAGAGATATTCAATTTTTCACATTATTTTTTAGTATTTTTGAGACAGGGACTCCCTTTCCCAGATGGCTTGGAGCTCACTATGCCATCCAGGCTGGTCTTGAACTCAGAGATCTGCCTGCGTCTGCCTCCCAAGTGCTGGGATTAAAGGCATGTGCCACCAGGCCTGGCTACAAAAATTATTCTAATATCCAAACTTGAATATTTTGTCGAATAGCATGAGAAAAAAGCACATGCTTTATATAATCAATGTAACAGTAAATTGAGTTTCAAGCTTCTTCTGTTATCTAATAACAGTAGTATTGATTATTTCATTTACATACAATAATATTTGAGGATATAGCTTTGTCCCTCTATTTTTCAAGTTTAATGTTCTTTACCAGTTAAAATAAGGTAAATATTTAAATTATCAAAATTACTATTAAATCATAAAAAATATACAAACTAATTAATTGCACCAAATGTATCTTTCAGTTATTTCTGGGAAATTATTTCAATATTTTAGTAGTATTCTTTATTCATGTCTACAATTATATATTTATGCTCTACTCTTAATTTTGTTTCATTTTGATTTACTGACTCTTATAAGTCTTAAAAATATTCTGCTCAAACTGGAACTCTCCCAAAGTTTCTCAAATTTTCCTCCAATATAGTGATTTTAAAATATTTTAGGATGGAGAATGAACAGTATATACATCATTATAGCTATGAGTATTATAAAAGTGTTATAGTTTTTCTTTTTTTGGTTCTTTTTGAGACAGGGTCTCCCTGTAGCTCTGGCTGTCCTGGAACTCGTAGCCTTGAACTCACAAAGGTCCGCCTGCCTCTGCCTCCCAAGTGCTAAGATTAAAGACATACACCACTATGCCTGGCCAAAACTGTTATACTTTTTATAACTATATAATATATAATATGAAAACTATGCCTATTAAAACTGTTATTACAAAACTGGAAGTATTTTAACTTATTAGCTAAGTAATGCTTCTCATAATATTTTAAAATATTCCATAGATTGAAAACGTTGGTTTGACTTCATGATATACATTCTTCTTGTCTCTGTATTTTCCACTGATGAGAGGCTCTTAACACCTGTTCCTCAGTTGTACCCTGTACCTTATGAGCTTTTTTCTCTTTTTCTTTCTTTTTTTTTAATATACAGTCTCTCTTGTAGCCCCAGGTAACTTGGAGACAAACTCACACTGAGTCTTTACTATTTCCATACAATATAATTCGGTGGTATTTAGATGAACTCCCATATTTGCTGCCCCCCCCCTTATTGTCCCTTACTCTCTCTCTCATGTCTCTCACCTCTTAGCAGCCATTTGTTGCCACAATTTCCTTAGGTCAGATTGGATCTTCTTAATCATTTCCTCATTTCTATGCTGGGCGTTTTTCTGGGTTGTGCTTGCATGGGACTTGTGCATGCTGTATTTATTGTTGTGAGTACATGTGAATAACTGGCCAGCTGTCTGGAAAAGTGTTTCCTTGTGGTCATCCACCACTTCTGGCTCATAAAACTTTTCAGTATTCTCTGTCTCAATGATACATGAGCATTAAAAGACAGAAATTTGATATAGGTCTCCTATTTAGGGATAAGAACTCTCCAGCTTCTTGTTCTCTCCCTGTTGTCTAGGTGTGAATTTCTGTGTTCATCACAATTTATTGCTTAAAGAATCTTCTTTGTGGAGCAAAAGTGCAGGATTGATGGTTGTTTGGGATTGCCAAGGAGGAAACTTTGAGCACCTCCTTAAGGAAAACATGACATCTTTTAGGGAAAAAAGTCCTCCAATTCAAGTGATATGTGTGTATGTATGTATGTATGTATGTATATATTAATGTATATATACATATATAAAACTATGTATATAAAACTATATATATATATATATATATATATATATGCATATATACTGTAGCAATATAAGTTGGAGAGAACAACAACAAAAGAACTGAAAGGAAAAAAAAACTCTGGAAAGACTCAGAAAAAGATGCAGGACATGTAGGGCAGAGTGCAGGGACTCAGGTTGGTGGGGGATATGGAAAGGAAAGCGACTCTAGATTTGATTGAGAAATGATGTATGACTTATGGAAAAAGTTTAATAACAAAAAATGTCTCATGAAGAAAAAAAAAGAATCTTCTTTGGAAAGAGTAGAGATGTGTTACGGTTATTCTTGTGAACTACAGTAACAACTTGCCTGGAAATATGTGCCCACAGATACAATAGTAGCACACATATTATGGGATAAACTAACCACTTTCTAACTGGATTTAAGGTAAATACCTTACACGGATATCAGACTCAGGAAAATATGGCTAAAACAGGCTACAGTACACAGGGGAGAACCTAATACACTACTGTCCTACTAAATACGTATCTTGTCAAAGGACTGGATATATGTTAGGCACCATTTATGCTTAAGGCCCATGGAGGCCAGAGGATGGCACTTGAGCCTTAGAAACCTGAGTTATCAAAGGTTGCTAGTTGCCATGTGGGTCCTGGGAACTGAACTTGGGTCATTTCTGAGAGCAGCCAGTGCTCTTAACAGCTGAGCCTTCTCTCCAGCCCCTACATATATACTTTACGTAATTTCCTAGTCCTAGATTGCTGCTTAAAAACTGAATCTTCAGGGCTGGAGAGATGGCTCGGCAGTTAAGAGCACCGTCTGCTCTTGCAGAGGCCCCTGGTTTGATTCCCAACACCCACATGGCGGCTAAGAACTATCTTTAACCCAGGCCCAGGGGAATTCGACTCCCTCTTCTGACCTCTGTGGCATTGCATGACATGGGTGCACCAACCTACATGCAGACAGTGCGCTCATACACAGAAAAAAAAATAATAAATAAATAAAAATTTTTAAAAACCCTGAATCTTCAAATCATTCATTTGTTGCTCTCCTGCTTTAGATTTTTATTGATTTGCAGTTTAGAATTCTTTAACTAAGTTATTTTATTAACTTTAAAAACCTGAAACAGCATATATGAGTATCTACAAAGATGTTAATAGCCTTTATTTTCCACTTTACATTTACTTGCATGCCTTTTACTGAAACACAAAATCTTCTCTTAATTTTTAAAAATTTTCTTAATCATGTTTCCTGTATAACCTTATGTTTATATTAACATTATTATTATTATTATTTATATGTAGTGGTAGACACTTTGTCAAGCTGTTACTCAGCTGTCCCAAGTTACCCATTTATAGTTAAGGATGATATGAGAGGAAGCAGTCAGGAGTGGGGAATGATGAGGCATGAGATAATGAACAGGAAGTGTGTAAACAATATTTTTGGACCCTCTATCTCATTTCAACAAGAGCACTGATTATTAACTGAATAATATCTATAAATATATAAACACAAATATATTTTTGTTTATGACATCAGGCTAATTTTAGAAGCTTGAATTTTATTTTGAACTTGAGATGGTTATAGGTTTTGAGGAGAAGAATGTTATGGTATACCATGTGCTACATTTGCTGTTACAGCAGAACACATAAGGGACACAAGTCTTATTTATTATTTATTTATTTACTTATTTTTATTAGTGTTATGCCTGCATGTATGAAAGTGCTGCTGTGTCATGGAGTACAGCAGAGGGAGTGGATTCCTTGGAACTGGAGCCAAGGATGGTTGTTAGCTGCCATGTGGGTGTTGGGATTCAAATCTGGATCTTTGCAATAGCACTCAGGGCTCTTAACTCCTGAGCCATCTCTCCAGCTCACTGGCACAATGATTTTATACAGAAACACATTTAATTATTTTGTATTCTGGATGTTCAAACGCTTGCTCCTCAGTTCTGATGAAACCATCTCTATGCTGAACAGTTAGGCCAAGACCAGGTGTTAGAATGAAAACCAGAGACTGTCATTTTAACAGAATTGCTGGCTGTTCTGTGACCCATTAGCAAAGCGATCTGTTTCTAAAGTATGTGTTAAGTATGTGACCTGTCCTGTAGAAGGTAACTGGGGAAAGAAACATTGTAACAAACCCAAGGTCAAAGCTGTGGTCTTTTCAGAACATATCTCTAAAGGGACTTGAGATTTTTGCTGTACTCTGTTAACATAATCTAATTAGCTCGCTCCTGCTATCCTAACACATTAACAGAAACTGTGTAATTTATAATGAACAAAAACTTACTTTCTTATAGCTCTGGTGGCTCAGAATCTCACCTTACAGGAGTCAGCATCTGGAAACAATCACTTTCCTGCTAGACACTACATGACAGAAAGTGAGAAGGTGTTGCTTACGTTCTTACAATACCAGCAGTATAAGATAGGCAGATTCCTAATACCCTGATAATATTGTATAGTCCATATCACTTAATAATTTTGCAATATCAATTATATATTTCATGATATTTGAAGGAACTGATAGCCAGTCCATCAAATTTCAGCACCATTGCTTCAACTAAGAAGAACTGAACAAGAAGACTAAGTGAATTTTGAGGGCTAAACCAAGGGCTTCTTACCACAATGAGTCAAATTGCTGTGTTCCAAAATATCTGCAACATTCCTGGTGTTTATAATTGAGCAGGTGACCCCATCAAAGCTAGAAACCTTCTGACATCTCAATTTCATTCATCACAGAAATATCTGACATTTATGACTTCTGAAAAACAGCAAAAATTCAATTTAGGAGTCACTCTATTTAATATAGATTTTTTTTGTTTTAAATTAATGTCAGCTCATTGTCAAGAGAGTGTTATTTTATAAGCTATTTTAGAATTACAATTTCCATATCAGTTTTCCTAAGAGTCAGTGATAATGTGAACTGGCATCCAATATAAATATTAAACATGGGCTGATTTTCCTTCTGGTCATGTGAATTTAGATGATCCCCATTGAATTACTTTAGACCTCATGAGGCATGGCTTATATAAGCACTTGCTATTTTTATGAAACAGATTTAACTTTCAATAAAATAACCACTTTAAAGGACACAGATTTGAACAAGGTATTTGATATGCAAAGTTCTTTACATGAACTAAATATTTTGTTTTTTAAAACCAGATGATATATATATATATATATATATATATATAGAGAGAGAGAGAGAGAGAGAGAGAGAGAGAGAGAGAAAGATAGATATGTAGGTAGGTAGATAGATGATACATAGACAGATAGATATAGATACATAAATAAATATAGATATATAGACATAGATATAGACATGTGTGTATGTGCATGTATGTGTGTTTGTGTTTAACATGATTGAAATAAAATGGCATGTTTTATATTTATACTACATATGGCAAAATAACTGTGGTTACCTTCACAAGACCTACGCAACCTTAAGCCAATCAAAATTCCAGCATTGATCAGGGGATCAACCCTTGAGTCCCCAAGCCTATCTGTGGTGAAGAACCCCTCACTCCTCCCTCTAACTCCATTCTGATACATTCATCCCCCAGTCCCCAAGCTCCCTCTGAAATTCATGTCCTCTTTTTTTTCCTGTTTGTTTCAAGAATCTGAGTACAGTTTCTGCTGTCCATATATGGATGGGTGTATGGATACCCACTAGAGCAAGGTCACCCTATCATGAAACACACCTTTAATGAAAATGGACCTTCCCAGATACCGGGAGTGGAAAACTGGTGAGCTGCTCACCCATGTGGTAATGTTGGCTGGCTTAATCTTATGCTAGTATTGTTTAGAAAAAAAACACTGGGGCTTTAGGTTCATGAATATTTTTGTCCTGTCACATTCCAAAGACACTGTTTTGCTCTGGTTGTCACTGAATTCTGGATAATACAAACTTTGCATCTCCATTTCCTCAATATTCAATGAGTCTTGTAGGAAGGTGGGGTGATATACATGTCCTGTTTGTCGCTGAGTACTCCACTGACTTTTATTCCCTATATTTTGACCAGTTGTGAGTTTCTGTGTTAACAGTGTTCTTTTGCACAAAAAGGTTTCACTGATAACATATGGGATCTGTACTAATCTATGAGTATAAAAATGATAGTAGGGTCACCCCAGGCCTGAGAGCTCCCCAATTATAGGTCATAGTCAGATCTACACAAAAGGCATGCATTTCTTCTCGTGGAGTTGGCCTCAAATCCAGTAAGAAGGTGGTTTGTTATTTGATTACATTCATACCACTATTGCATGCATGGGTGCTGTTTACCAGGCTCAGCATCATTTTTACTCAGGGGAGAAACTGGGCAAGTCTGGTGATGATCCATCTCCAAGCTGCTTGCACAGCACATTCCAGAAATATGAATGTGATTCAAAAGGGAGGACGCTTTCTGACCAGTACTAGCTCCATTTCTATAAGTCCTATGACCAAAATGTGTGTGTTTTAGCAATAGGGCCTCATCATTAGGTTCTGGTGGGAAACTAAGAAAAGTTATATTGTTATCTGGACCTCTAGAACAGCCCTGACTCACAATACAAAAGGAGGCTCCCCACACTACTGACCAAGCTTTTTATTTGGCAATCCATGGCCTCTTCTGGAATATTATCCTCTGTGTAGATGAATTCCAATTATGATCTTTTTATGTTAATTTTTATTGAGCTTTTTCTATATTTCATACATTTCTTAATCAAATTTAGGCCTGTTCCCCTATCCCGCCCCCCACCAGAACTCATGGATTCTGTCATATATATTAAGTCCTCCATTGCATCTTTTTCTCAGTATTTTTTAACTTTCTCAATGCAGAAGTTTGCTGTTTTGGTCAGTTCTTATATTTTCCTTGAAAGTACATTAAAATATACATCAATTATAATCATTTATATGTATTTGTATTTGTAAGAATTTATGAAGTAGTATGTTTAAATGTCACCTTTTCAAGCATCCTTTGTGTTAGTTATCCTTTCCCTAACATATGCTCTGTTATAAAAAAGTAGAACACAAGTGTTTGTAATGTGAACATGTTTAAGGAGTTCTGAGGAAAATGTATGGGGGGAAATTGGGTGTAGATATGATCATATTTCATTAAATAAACATAAAATTAGAAATGAATAAAAACATGGAAAATTAATTAAAATTAAGAATAATAAAAATAAAATAACTTCATAAGATACCCATGATTTAAGTGTAGCATAATTTAATTTTTCTTTTATATTAAAATCTTAGTTCCTCCATATACTTGAAAAGTTGTTTGTGTAAGATAACCCAGAAAATTAAAAAAAATCTACATGCCCTTTAAGTAATGAATGGATAATGAATGTATGTTATATTTGCACAATGGAGTACTATTTAACTGTTAAGAAAAACAAAGTTATGAAATGCTAGA
The DNA here is from genome assembly GCA_009823505.1 of Rhizomys pruinosus. Taxonomy (NCBI): domain Eukaryota; kingdom Metazoa; phylum Chordata; class Mammalia; order Rodentia; family Spalacidae; genus Rhizomys; species Rhizomys pruinosus. The sequence continues at coordinate 4,751,818 of VZQC01009923.1, forward strand.
TAAATAAAGGAGACTGGAAACAATCAGCCTAAGGGAAGTAATCCAGATCCAGAAAGACAAGATTCACATGTTCTCTGTCATAAGTGTATATTAGCATTGAATTCTTAGATATGTCTGTTTCAAAACAAAAGAGCATGAGACAGACTTCATGGGAGGGGAGATAGAATGAACAGATATGAAGGGGGAAATGGTAATAATGGAGTAGATAGTGTTAAAAGTGCTTAAAAATGGGATGTCAGGGCAAATGAGAAAGTATGTGTAGGGGTAATTAACAATGAATGCTTTAGAAAGGTGCATATGCAATTCATACCACAATAGAATCTTCTGAAAGTATATATATATATATATATATATATATATATTAATTTTTTTTTTTTTTTTTTTTTTTTAAGGATCGGATTTCATGGATTGTTTAATGACAGGGGCATATTGCCAGTATTAAATAGGATAAACTAGCACTGTAAAAGCACAATATTAGGAATAACTGTCTCCTTTAAAGTTGTTGATGAGTGGCTACCCTCATCCCTTCAACACTACTGTCCATTGTCTCGGCTTTGGTTACCCACCAGAACTTCACAGTATGACACTATTGCCGAAGACAGTACATACATGAGTCGCAGAACAAGAAGAAATCAAGCTGATACTGATCTCAAAACTTCATGTTATATTGGTGTACTTTCTTGGTGTTCGAAGTTTTGTCTATAGTGGGAAAAGAGAAAAACTAATCATCAACCTTGCCAAGCTGTGAATCCTGTGGGCTATAACAATTATCTTGGTAAGAATTAATATTTTGGACGGAGGAGGCTGGCCCCAGGAGGAGCGGGCGGACTGAGCGGCGGCGGCCGGCAGGCGTGGAGTAGGGGGTGTGCGCGGGTCACATGGTCGCGGCTCCCTCCGCGTCCGCCGCCGTCCCCGCCGCCGAACCTGCTGCTGGAGCTGCCGCGCAGTGCTCCGGCCGTGGGGCCCGCTGGAGCCGCCGCCCCTCCTGGCGCCCATGAGGCTGGCCCGCGACCCCCGCCGCCTGCAGCCCGGGGCGGCGCAGTGAGGCGGCCCGCCGAGCGCCATGTAGCTGAACGCGGGAGGTGTGATTGCTTACATCATTCCTCCAGCTCAGCCTCCAGCCCTGCCTCTTGTCACAGCGAGGGCTCTGAGAGTAGTTTCCAGTCCTCTTCCTCTTCTGTTCCATCTTCTCCAACTAGCTCTAATTTGGATGCCAACGGTAATCCCAAGAACGGTGATCTCTCTAGCATTGAAGCAGTCCTGAAGAGTGACCGCATAGACTGTCCTGTGAAAACAGGCAAACCTGGTGTTCTTGGCATGACCAAGAGTCACAGTGGTATGACAAGGTTTCTTTAGGCGGATCATCCAGCAGAACATCCAGTACAAGAAGTGCCTGAAGAACGAGAACTGTTCCATCATGAGGATGAACAGGAACAGATGTCAGCAGTGTCGTTTCAAAAAGTGTTTGTCTGTGGGGATGTCGAGAGATGCTGTTCGGTTTGGTCGGATTCGTAAGCGTGAAAAACAGAGGATGCTAACTGAAATGCAAAGTGCAATGAAGACCATGATGAACAGCCAGTTCAGCGGCCATCTGCAGACCGACACGTTAGCAGAGCAGGAGCAGACAGCCTTACCAGCCCAGGAACAGCTGCGACCCAAGCCCCAGCTGGAGCAAGAAAACATCCAAAATTCTCCTCTGACTTCGGATTTTGCAAAGGAGGAAGTGATTGGCTTGGTGACCAGAGCCACAAGGATACCTTTCTGTATAATCAAGAGCAGAGGGAGAACTCAGCTCAGATTGTACAGCCCCAGAGAGATGAGCTCCCAAGAATGTGGAGCAGTATAATGTAAACCATGACCACTGTGGCAGTGGGCTTCACAGCCACTTTCCCTGCAGTGAGAGCCAACAGCATCTCAGTGGACAGTACAGAGGGAGAAACATAATGCATTACCCCAATGGGCATGCCATTTGTATTGCCAATGGACACTGTGTGAACTTCTCCAATGCTTATACTCAAAGAGTATGTGATAGAATTCCAATAGATGGATGTTCTCAGAATGAGAACAAGAATAGTCACCTGTGCAACCCTGGAGGGAGCATGCATCTGGTTTGTCCCCTTTCTAAGTGGGAAGAAGTACAGCGTGGATGACCTGCACTCGATGGGAGCTGGGGATCTGCTCAGCTCAATGTTCGAGTTCAGTGAGAAACTGAATGCCCTCCAGCTCAGCGATGAGGACATGAGCTTGTTCACAGCAGTTGTTCTGGTATCTGCAGATCGATCTGGAATTGAAAATGTCAACTCTGTGGAGGCATTACAAGAAACATTCATTCGTGCACTAAGGACCTTAATAATGAAAAACCATCCAAACGAGGCCTCTATTTTCACAAAACTACTTCTAAAGTTGCCAGATCTTCGGTCTTTAAACAATATGCACTCCGAGGAGCTCTTGCCCTTTAAAGTTCACCCTTAAGGCCTTTCTTTATTGGAACATGAACTGATACTAACTGTACATTTTATGCTATGATGCTTATTTATATGTGTACACTATATGTGGAGGTAGAAAAGACCCTTAAGAGAATGCCAGATCCTAGGCTGACTCAGTAGTCAATCGTCAGAACTCATTGCCATGTTAGACATTGACCCCATCTCCCCAGTAGACCAACCAGCTGTGTCCCACTTAGACTGGAGAAGTTATATCAAGTTATAATCACCCTGAATGTTAGACTTTTTCATCTGCTAAAAAAAAACAAAACAAAACAAAACCAACAACAACAGACCACCATTTTGATCTCCTGTGGTAGAAACCTGATGCACAATCAGAAATTCAGGAGGACTTAGAAGTTAATCCTTTGAGATGGGAGTTCTGTTGAGTGGTGGAAATCTTGCTGTACCACAAGACTGTCAGATGTGGTGAGGGAGACTGGGAGCTGGGAATTCTCCATGCTTGCCTTTGGCTCTGCCACTATCAGTGTGATCTTGGCAGTCACTGGATTGTGGGACTTGAGAATTGGTAGTGTCTACACTGTCTCCCCAACCCTCAGCGATACTAAAATATCTGTAAAGCGTATTTACCTCTTGGGAGATAGGCACTATGTAAATAAGGTGAAGTTTTTTATTATAATTATTCATAATGATATTCTTGTTCTATTTCTAAGCATTTCTGGGAAACCATTTCATAGTCTATGCCAGTCTATTCAGGGTTCCTGTATGAGTGTGGGGTACCCTACTGATAAACACATATTCCAGGTTATAGACACCTCAAGGACATAGTGGGTGTACATAGTGCGTATGTGAATATAATTATACATAAAAATCTTACTTCACAATATTTTAAACTGTGAAGAACTTTATCATACAATAAACTTAAGAGGTGTCAAAGGACCCAAATTAGGTGCATTTTACCTGCTGCTGCTGCTGCATAACCATTGCTTTACAGTGTTTAGACAGTAGAATATTGCAATTATGCTTTATTTTTATTTAAGCAGCACTTAATGTAAAAGTGTGATGGGCAGTCAAGTCCAAATTTCAGAACAGTACGCATTTTGAGAGTACACCTTCGGTAAGGTCTGCAGTTGAAGGTACTGCAGATTGTTCAAACAGTGATTCAGATTCCTTCCTTGTGCCTAGAAAGGTGATGTTGCTGCCGCATATGCTTCAGCCCATTGGAAAGGATCTGGGTTCTTCCTGGAGACTGAATTCATGTGTAGAGGAACTGCTTTACCCTGTTGGCACATGTGTGCCGAGTCCACTTTTCTTTCTTTCCCTAAATAACATTACAGGGATTTTGTCAAATTAGATTTAATCTGTTATTTGAAAATTTTTCTAGAAAGGGAATGGTCAAAGGTTCATGCACTAGTCTGATCACTATGATCAGCTCCTGCTCATGGTGGTAAGAGAAGTAGCTCAAGTTGAGGATTTCATGAGCATTCTTTTTCCCTTGAAAATAGCAATTAAGTGGATTTCTTGAGTAAAATGACCTTCTGTATAATATTTGGATTATATGAAATTGTACAGATATTAGGAAATTGCTTTACTGTTCTAAGCCTGTTACTTTTGTGACACGTGAGCAGAATGCCTTATTTTGTAATCTTGCTTATTAACGTGTTGCTTCGGGATCTGATTTTCTGTGGTGGAGTTAAGTCTGAAAAAAAATATACCCTCATTGTAAAAGAGGAAAGGAGATGGTGGTGCCTGCAACCCAGTAGGAACCAGAACTGTACTTCCTGTGTGGGTGTGGCTTTTATGGGTATGCAGTTCTTGTGAATTCTTTACATGATAGCATTATCTTTTTATATATATTTTTTCTAGGGTAAACAGATGTATAGTTTTCTTCTATGCGGGATAGAAACAGCTTTTTGAAGTAATACTGAAAACCTCAAAGATCGTGTGGATTCATTTTTGCTTTTGCATAAGTGTCTTTATAACATGTATCTTTAAAGCAATTAAGTCTAGGAATGTGTAGCCAGAACAATGTTAGTATTGCTTGGAACACTTTAGTTAGTTCAGCACATACATGTATATGTCCAAATAGAGATATGTAGATTTGAATTTTGTCTCGTAAAATTTTATTTGAATAAAATCTTCCTGTAGGTATTGGGAAACAAAATCAGTAGTTCATCTGCCACTTTTAGTATGCCTACAATTGACAGTAGCCCAGAAGGGAACATTCTGATTCTAAAATTAAACCAGCAGTAATACAAGACATTCTTTTGGTTGAGCCATGGTTGCAAAGTTAATAAATGACACCAGCCAGCTAGGGAACTTAGTAGGACACTGTTGATTAATTAGTACTGTATGAATTAAGTGATGCTTTAGCTCTGATTTTATGTTTTAAGGTTAAAATATGGGCATTATGTCAGCAGACTTAAAGGGCATTATGTTAACAAGATGGATCTTTTTTTTTCCTGTGCTTTTAGTATGTCTTTACATGATCTGAGAGAGGGTTCCAGCATTCAGAGAGAAGGAGCCGAGGAAAGGAGAAACATCTCCAGCTGAAGTTTGTTATTATGGTGACAATCTAATAGCAGATTAAGGAATTGGAAGGGTATTCAGTGGATAGTGTATAGATTTCATATCAGCATCTTCAAGAAATTTTCATTGTGACCTAGTGAGAAGTGGCATTTGTTACGTATACATCATTGCAAAGCAAGCTGTAGAAACTCAGACTTACTCCTGTGCACAAGAGTAAGGATTTATTTCAGTTCTTTTTCTTTTTGCAATATAAAGTTTGCTGGATGTACAAGAAGAGTATCACGTAGGTTGTAGAATTTTTTTTTTTTTTAGGGGCTGTGGAGAGGGATTCTGTCAGGAAATTGTTACTGTAAACAAAGATGGTCTCGATCGATCCAAAAATTAAACTCAAAACTATGAACTAACAAGGAAAAATAAATGGATATTGTTTTAAACACAATAGGAATATGTAAATTTGTTTTCTATAAATTGTAAACTGCAGTTGATTAAAGACATGGGTTAAAACTTCATGTTCCTGAAAAATGATCTATCTGTACATGGGAGGGAAGGGTTAATAAATACAGTTTCTGACCAGCAGTGGAGTTTCATGTCTTCTTATCTTGATCTTTTTGAAAAAGCCATTTATTTGCATTATTTACTTTTAGTTGATTTTTTTGTGTTTTTGAGGCAGGGTCTTTCTGTAGCCCCAGCTGGCCTGGAACTGTCTTTGTAGACCAGGCTGACCCTGATGTCAGACATTTGCCTGCCTCTACCTCCCAAGTGCTGGTATTAAAGGCATGTGCCATCATGTCCAGCATTATTTACTTAAAAATTATTTTATTTATGTGTGTGTGTGCATATGTCTGTGTGGGTGCCAGTAGAGCCCAGAAGAAGGTGTGGGATCTCCACGGGCGTGTGTGAGCCCTGATGTGGGTGCTAGGATTTGAACTGTGGTTCTCATGATCGAACAGCAAGTGCTCTTAACTCAGTCACTGAACCATTTTTCCATCTCCCCCACCTCTGACTGTTTGTCTTTGAGACAGGATCTTCCTGTAGTGCCAGCTGGCCTAGAACTCACTTTGCAGACCAGGCTGCCTCTGCCTCCTGAGTGCTACGATTCTTGCCACCACGCCCAGCTTTTTTTTTTTTTTTTTTTTTTTTTGACCCNAAGTGATTGGCTTGGTGACCAGAGCCACAAGGATACCTTTCTGTATAATCAAGAGCAGAGGGAGAACTCAGCTCAGATTGTACAGCCCCAGAGAGATGAGCTCCCAAGAATGTGGAGCAGTATAATGTAAACCATGACCACTGTGGCAGTGGGCTTCACAGCCACTTTCCCTGCAGTGAGAGCCAACAGCATCTCAGTGGACAGTACAGAGGGAGAAACATAATGCATTACCCCAATGGGCATGCCATTTGTATTGCCAATGGACACTGTGTGAACTTCTCCAATGCTTATACTCAAAGAGTATGTGATAGAATTCCAATAGATGGATGTTCTCAGAATGAGAACAAGAATAGTCACCTGTGCAACCCTGGAGGGAGCATGCATCTGGTTTGTCCCCTTTCTAAGTGGGAAGAAGTACAGCGTGGATGACCTGCACTCGATGGGAGCTGGGGATCTGCTCAGCTCAATGTTCGAGTTCAGTGAGAAACTGAATGCCCTCCAGCTCAGCGATGAGGACATGAGCTTGTTCACAGCAGTTGTTCTGGTATCTGCAGATCGATCTGGAATTGAAAATGTCAACTCTGTGGAGGCATTACAAGAAACATTCATTCGTGCACTAAGGACCTTAATAATGAAAAACCATCCAAACGAGGCCTCTATTTTCACAAAACTACTTCTAAAGTTGCCAGATCTTCGGTCTTTAAACAATATGCACTCCGAGGAGCTCTTGCCCTTTAAAGTTCACCCTTAAGGCCTTTCTTTATTGGAACATGAACTGATACTAACTGTACATTTTATGCTATGATGCTTATTTATATGTGTACACTATATGTGGAGGTAGAAAAGACCCTTAAGAGAATGCCAGATCCTAGGCTGACTCAGTAGTCAATCGTCAGAACTCATTGCCATGTTAGACATTGACCCCATCTCCCCAGTAGACCAACCAGCTGTGTCCCACTTAGACTGGAGAAGTTATATCAAGTTATAATCACCCTGTATGTTAGACTTTTTCATCTGCTAAAAAAAAAAAAAAAAAAAAACACCACCAACACAGACCATCATTTTGATCTCCTGTGGTAGAAACCTGATTGATGCACAATCAGAAATTCAGGAGGACTTAGAAGTTAATCCTTTGAGATGGGAGTTCTGTTGAGTGGTGGAAATCTTGCTGTACCACAAGACTGTCAGATGTGGTGAGGGAGACTGGGAGCTGGGAATTCTCCATGCTTGCCTTTGGCTCTGCCACTATCAGTGTGATCTTGGCAGTCACTGGATTGTGGGACTTGAGAATTGGTAGTGTCTACACTGTCTCCCCAACCCTCAGCGATACTAAAATATCTGTAAAGCGTATTATACTCTTGGGAGATAGGCACTATGTAAATAAGGTGAAGTTTTTTTATTATAATTATTCATAATGATATTCTTGTTCTATTTCTAAGCATTTCTGGGAAACCATTTCATAGTCTATGCCAGTCTATTCAGGGTTCCTGTATGAGTGTGGGGTACCCTACTGATAAACACATATTCCAGGTTATAGACACCTCAAGGACATAGTGGGTGTACATAGTGCGTATGTGAATATAATTATACATAAAATATAATTGTACATATAATTCACAATATTTTAAACTGTGAAGAACTTTATCATACAATAAACTTAAGAGGTGTCAAAGGACCCAAATTAGGTGCATTTTACCTGTTGCTGCTCTGTATAACCATTGCTTTACAGTGTTTAGACAGTAGAATATGCAATTATGCTTTATTTTTTTTAAGCAGACTTAATGTAAAAGTGTGATGGGCAGTCAAGTCCAAATTTCAGAACAGTACGCATTTTGAGAGTACACCTTCGGTAAGGTCTGCAGTTGAAGGTACTGCAGATTGTTCAAACAGTGATTCAGATTCCTTCCTTGTGCCTAGAAAGGTGATGTTGCTGCCGCATATGCTTCAGCCCATTGGAAAGGATCTGGGTTCTTCCTGGAGACTGAATTCATGTGTAGAGGAACTGCTTTACCCTGTTGGCACATGTGTGCCGAGTCCACTTTTCTTTCTTTCCCTAAATAACATTACAGGGATTTTGTCAAATTAGATTTAATCTGTTATTTGAAAATTTTTCTAGAAAGGGAATGGTCAAAGGTTCATGCACTAGTCTGATCACTATGATCAGCTCCTGCTCATGGTGGTAAGAGAAGTAGCTCAAGTTGAGGATTTCATGAGCATTCTTTTTCCCTTGAAAATAGCAATTAAGTGGATTTCTTGAGTAAAATGACCTTCTGTATAATATTTGGATTATAGAAATTGTACAGATATTAGGAAATTGCTTTACTGTTCTAAGCCTGTTACTTTTGTGACACGTGAGCAGAATGCCTTATTTTGTAATCTTGCTTATTAACGTGTTGCTTCGGGATCTGATTTTCTGTGGTGGAGTTAAGTCTGAAAAAAAATATACCCTCATTGTAAAAGAGGAAAGGAGATGGTGGTGCCTGCAACCCAGTAGGAACCAGAACTGTACTTCCTGTGTGGGTGTGGCTTTTATGGGTATGCAGTTCTTGTGAATTCTTTACATGATAGCATTATCTTTTTATATATATTTTTTTAAGGGTAAACAGATGTATAGTTTTCTTCTATGCGGGATAGAAACAGCTTTTTGAAGTAATACTGAAAACCTCAAAGATCGTGTGGATTCATTTTTGCTTTTGCATAAGTGTCTTTATAACATGTATCTTTAAAGCAATTAAGTCTAGGAATGTGTAGCCAGAACAATGTTAGTATTGCTTGGAACACTTTAGTTAGTTCAGCACATACAGTGTATATGTCCAAATAGAGATATGTAGATTTGAATTTTGTCTCGTAAAATTTTATTTGAATAAAATACTTCCTGTAGGTATTGGGAAACAAAATCAGTAGTTCATCTGCCACTTTTAGTATGCCTACAATTGACAGTAGCCCAGAAGGGAACATTCTGATTCTAAAATTAAACCAGCAGTAATAAGACATTCTTTGGTTGAGCCATGGTTGCAAAGTTAATAAATGACACCAGCCAGCTAGGGAACTTTAGTAGACACTGTTGATTAATTAGTACTGTATGAATTAAGTGATGCTTTAGCTCTGATTTTATGTTTTAAGGTTAAAATATGGGCATTATGTCAGCAGACTTAAAGGGCATTATGTTAACAAGATGGATTTTTTTTTTCCTGTGCTTTTAGTATGTCTTTACATGATCTGAGAGAGGGTTCCAGCATTCAGAGAGAAGGAGCCGAGGAAAGGAGAAACATCTCCAGCTGAAGTTTGTTATTATGGTGACAATCTAATAGCAGATTAAGGAATTGGAAGGGTATTCAGTGGATAGTGTATAGATTTCATATCAGCATCTTCAAGAAATTTTCATTGTGACCTAGTGAGAAGTGGCATTTGTTACGTATACATCATTGCAAAGCAAGCTGTAGAAACTCAGACTTACTCCTGTGCACAAGAGTAAGGATTTATTTCAGTTCTTTTTCTTTTTGCAATATAAAGTTTGCTGGATGTACAAGAAGAGTATCACGTAGGTTGTAGAAATTTTTTTTTTTTTTAGGGGCTGTGGAGAGGGATTCTGTCAGGAAATTGTTACTGTAAACAAAGATGGTCTCGATCGATCCAAAAATTAAACTCAAAACTATGAACTAACAAGGAAAAATAAATGGATATTGTTTTAACACACAATAGGAATATGTAAATTTGTTTTCTATAAATTGTAAACTGCAGTTGATTAAAGACATGGGTTAAAACTTCATGTTCCTGAAAAATGATCTATCTGTACATGGGAGGGAAGGGTTAATAATAACAGTTTCTAACCAGCAAAAAAAAAAAAAAAAAAAAAAAAAAAAAAAAAAGAATTAATATTTTGGCCAGCACAGAGGTGAGCGCCAAGGAGGGAAGGAAGGGTTAGAAGGAAGCTTCACTCCCTCTGGAGGTGGCTGAAAGAAAGAAAAGGTGAAGAAGGGAAGTCCTGGGAGCGAGTGGAACAATTAATAAGTTATTATGACAAATGGTATTTCCTATATCAGATTCACACTGCAGTTTTTAAAGTAGCTAACTATAGGGCTGAAGAGATAGCCTAGCGGTTAAGAGCACTGACTGCTCTTGCAGAGGACACAGGACCTGGGGAGTCTGTTTCCCCAGCAATAAGCATGGGTTTGTTCTAGGGCACCTGAGGGCCCAGATCCAGAGCATCCGATGCAAGGTGCCCGGCAACTGGAAGAAGGAATGTGGAGCACACTGCAAATACAAGTTTGAGACCTGGGGGGGGGGGGGGGCATGCGATAGGGAAACAGGTACCAAAACTCACCAAGGTACCTGTATTAGTCAGTTTTCTGTTGCTGTGATAAAGCACCATGACCAAGGAACTTATAAAAGGAAGAGTTTATTTGAGCTTACAATTGGCGGTTCCAGGGAATTAGAGTCCATTGTGGCGGGAGGCTTGGCGGCTGGATCTGGAGCAGCAAACCGAGGGTCACATCTCACAAAGAGCACAGGAAACAGAGAGAGGGCGACTGTAGACCATGAGGCTTCCTGCCCCAGCAACGAACTTCCTCTAGCATGGCCACACCCTCCAAGACCTCCAAAAACAGCGCCACCAACTGGAGACAAATGTCTGAATACCTAGAGCCTATGGGGGACACTCATCCAAACCACCACAGTACCCAAATGTCCAAAGTGGGGAGGGACAAAGGATTCTGGGAAGCATGAGCCTCCCCAACCCAAGGAATTTGTTCCCAGTACCCTCTTGTCTTCTTCCTCACCCCGATACCTGTTACTAAATTGAATAAAATGAACTTCTGTACATCAAAAGAAACAATCAAGGAAGTGAAGAGAAATCCCACAGAGTGGGAGGAAACCTTCACTGCAGATACATCTGACAAAGCATTGATTTCCAGAATATATAAACTACTCAAAAATAAAGAAAAGGAAAACAAATGACCCACTGAAATAGATGGAGCAAAGAACTGAACAGGACTTCACAAGTGAGGAATTAGAGATGTCTGAGAAACACCTGAGAAGTATTCAAGAACTGCTCAACATCACTAATCATTAAGGAAATGCAAATGAAAACCACTTTAAGATATCATCTTACTCCAATAAGACTGGCTAGGATCAAGAAAACAAATGATACCAAGTGCTGGAGAGGTTGTGGGGAAAGGGGAACACTCATCCACTGCTGGTGGGAATGTAAACTCGTACAGCCACTATGGAAAGCAGTGTGGAGAACCCTTGGAAGACTTGGAATGAACTTGCCACCCGACCCAGCCATACCACTCCTGGGCATGTACCCTCAAGACTTACGCCACCACAGAGATACATGCACGGCCATGTTTATTGCAGCTCTCTTCACAATAGCAAGGAGCTGGAACCAACCTAAATGCCCCTCAACTGACGAGTGGATAGAGAAAATGTGGTACATCTACACAATGGAGTTCTATGCAGCAGTAAAGAAAGACGACATCACGAGCTTTGCAGGAAAATGGCTGGAGCTAGAGGACATCATGCTGAGTGAAGTAACACAGTCCCAGAAAAACAAACGACGAATGGTATCCCTCATCTGTGGATGCTAGTGCCAATTACCCAGTTGTAAGTATTTCTTGTGTAGGGCCCCCTGAGCTTTTGTTCAAAGCAGTTGGGCATAATGCATATTGGAAACAACAACAACAACAACAACAGAAAGGACTGCATCAAAGAACTGACTGAAACAGTGAACTTCTGCTCAAAACAGTCAACTTCTTCATGGAGAATATTGAGAAAGACTGAGAAAGAGATGAAAAGCATGTTTGGCAGAATGCATGAGCTCTTGTGGGGTGGGGGAATGGGCGGGAACACAGGTCTAGGTTTGTTAAAAAAAATAAATAAATTTATGTGAAAAAAAAATGAACCCACTTTCTCTTCCCAATAAAAGCTTCTTTTTAATACTTAAAAAATGAATTAATGTTTTGTGGGATTTTCAAATAATTTTAATGATATAATGAAAGTATATCTTTACATTTCAAATTGAATTAAGCATCAGTGTCTTAAGAAACGGAATTAGAAGTGATAATCTTTAAGGTTACAATGTTTAAATATTAAGCATTTTTTTTCTCCTTCAGAATACCAAAGAGAAACATTATTTGTTAATTTTCACAAATTTATGTAGTTTAATACCATGTTAATAAATAGTAAATTTAATTCTTTAAATCATGGAAGCATGATCATGGGTATAAAATCTTCATGTTTTTCTCTGAAAGTATTTATTTATGAATATTATTTTCAGTGATTATCTTAACATGTCAAGTTAAAAATAAAGAAATAAAAGAAGCAGAACTTTGCAGTGATTAATAAGTAGCCATATTTATCATTAATTTGTATTGTATTTAAAATGAAAAATGTAGGGGATCATAATTTTTCTGACAGAAAATTCGATAAATTAAGTGTACATTTAATTGTAAATTATATGCTATTATACTATGGATTAAAATTGTGGATGGAAGTAAAATGAAGTATTTTTATATCCTAATGGTGCTTAAACAAAATGTTTAGCATTATAAGATAAAATATCCTTTATTATTTACAGTTAAGAAATGCAAGTACCAAGCTGAGATGTGACCTGTGAACAGGAAGATACACAATTTTCTATACAAATCTGTGATAATTAAAATTGTTTATTAAAAGTAATAGACATATTTTATAATTAGCTACTTTTTAAATATATTTTTTAATTTTTTTTAAATTTATTTTTGTATGCATATGAATGTACTGTCTGCATAAAGGTTTGTGCACCCGTGTCGTGCAATGCCGCGGAGGACAGAAGAGGGTCTCGGATTCCCCTGGAACTGGAGTTCTCCTGGAATTGGAGTTACAGACGGTTCTTAGCCGCCATGTAGGTGCTGGGGATCGAACCCAGGTCCTCTGCAAGAGCAGTCGGTGCTCTTAACCTCTAGGCTATCTCTCCAGCCCTATAGTTAGCTACTTTAAAACTGCAGTGTGAATCCAATATAGGAAATACCATTTGTCATAATAACTTATTAATTGTTCCATGTTTTAATCAGTGTGGGAGGGATTTCTGTGAAAATAGCTGACAACCCAGAGCAGCTGAATGGGAGAAGCTAAGTTCCCTGTGCATTGAGTATTCCTGTGCTGCTGACAATCCCCATGCAAAGTGCAGGGATATGTGGAATTCTGAGACTTTGAGATGGGTGGAGCTGTATACAGGGCCTGCCTCTAGAAGCTGGACTATCTCTTGCGTCCATTGATCAACATGAGAAGCAGAAGCTCTGGACAGCCATGCTTGAACCTTGGAACCCAGCTGTGGTTGCTTGCTTGGATTAAGTGAGTGTGTGGCTTTTTGCCATTATTTTGTAATCAAGCCAATAAAAAATATCTAGTTTTAACTAAGCTTTGAGAACTCTCTAATTCCATTGCCTAAAGTGTTGAGGGATACTTGGAAGTGGTAGAGAAGTTGGGTGGGGCTGCATGACTGTGAGTGTCCCTGTCCTAAAAGGACAGTTTCTCTGCAACAGTCAGATATTCTGACAGCTTCTACAAGTAATCATATGTTGTTAGGTGAAAAATGGAAGTCCTGTATGTGGAGAGAAATCAGTCCACTGCAAGAATAAAAGTTCCTAGAAACCCTTGAATTACGATGAGGAGAAAATATACATCAATGTCTAAGTCATTAAGTGGACAATGACACAGCACTATGATATAATAGAGAGAATAAATGTCACAGGTGACCCTTACAACAACAATAATGTGTAAGTTACAAGGCTGGAAAGATGGGTCAGCAGTTAAAAGCATTGGCTGCTCTTGCAGAGGACCTGGATTCCATTCCCTGCACCTACATGGCAGCTAACAATTGTCTGTAACTCTAGTTCTGGCATCTACACACATTACGATATGGGTGCACTTACATACATGCAGGCAAAATCCCCATAGACAGAAAACAAAGATCATAAATAAGTAAATCTGATTATGCAGAATCCTATAAAGCCAAAGACTAAAAAGACAAATTACCACATATTTTCAAATATATGATATGATATAAATGGGAAAATTACAATGAAAAGAAAATCAGATAATTTCTGGCTTTACCCCAAAGAAAGAGATAAGCAACTATTGTATTCTGATTAAAATACTATATATTTTGATGATAGCATTGTTAAATTACTGCATATTGACAAAATTTTGTGATCCATGCATTTGAAAATAGTGACTTTTGTTATAGATAAAAAAATACTTCAATTATTAACTTAAAATAGGAAGTATAATGTTGACTAAAGGGAGAGGCAGCACTTAATTGTAATATGTAAAATTAATTAAACAATTACAAACCATATAAAATTAATTGTCTTGGAAGAACTTAAAAAAACGAGTTCAATGAAGACTTAAAAATATCTTTCATTTATGTAAAATAAGAGAATTGAAGATGAAGCAGCATTTAAATAGAAATTCCCAATATCCATTAAAATGTTATGAACCCACACCAATTTCAATAAATTCGTTTATCAACTGAGTGAGGAGGTTCACAGGAAATCTAGAATGAAGTGATATGAATGGGAAAGGGGAAAAAATAGAAGTAGTTAAAATAGGTAGGGTATGGGAGAGTAGGGCAGAAGCAGATGGGACAGATAACTAACGAGAAAAAGCTATAAGGAAACCTGCTATTGAAAGAAGCTTCTCAAAATGCATACACATTTAAAATAAAAAAGATATTAATTATAATTTACCTATAAACAGGTGGGGGTTCAATGGACCTTACCTGGTCTAACAAATACAAACCAATGCCAGGAAAGACATCCTGCTTTTGGACTTGTTGAGAAGGGGGTGGGTCCCATAGACTTTCAGGCAATTCTGGCTGCTGCCAGTGTACTTGGAAACCTCCCAGATATAATTGTAGGACCCTATTGTTTGCTGAACACAACTAGATACATGAGTCACAGAATAAACAAAGAG
This sequence comes from Rhizomys pruinosus, assembly GCA_009823505.1. Lineage (NCBI taxonomy): Eukaryota > Metazoa > Chordata > Mammalia > Rodentia > Spalacidae > Rhizomys > Rhizomys pruinosus. The sequence goes on from VZQC01009923.1 coordinate 4,766,893, forward strand.
AATCAAAGTGGTATTCAGATTTTCACCTTTACTGACTGTCTAGCTTTAATCATGATACACAATGTTATGTAGATGACCTAAAGTAAAAGGTAAACATCAGCCTTACCCAGCCATGATCCCTACAAGCTAAAGTAACAATTGGCCTGGTAAGATATACTCACTGGTGCAGTAGTGGCATGAATATTATGGGAGTAATTAACTACATTTGGATTTGATTTATGACATACCACACAAACTGGAGCCCATCACTGGTACTATTATTATGGTCAAGAACCTGTGGCTAGCCAGGTTATGAGCTAAAAGGAAGAACTGTCTACTATCATTTTGCTAAAAGGGCATAGTATTATATTTACTCCTAGTAATATATTGTTATACATATATGTGAATGTAACTCTCAACTCTCATCAGAGAAGCTGCTTCTAGCAATAGATAGAAATTAACAGAGATGTTTAAGGCTGGTCAAAGTGCAGAGAATAATAGACTAAGGAGTAATCAGTAATAAATAATATGTACCTTCTACTCCATGGCTCAGGGATCTTTGCAGAGATAGGGCCTGGAAGATTAAAGAGACAGGGGTGGTATAAGAATACAAGGAAACCATGTTGTCTGGACATCACACAGAATCATTGCAAGTATGAGACCGCAGTGCTTATGACAACATATATAAAACCTGTGCATAACCAAGTGAAACATAAACCCATCATGGTTAGAGCAAGTAGGTTAGAAGCCAAAGCAGTATCTGAAAATCTATTGGCAAATCACAGTTTCTGGAAAAAGGAGAGTCTATTTATTTACTCTTCATCCAGACTTCAAGAGATAAGCCCCACACCCTAGTGTATTTGGGAAACAGATGAGGCACATGATGATTTCTGTTTTTCAGACTGAAACTACTTGTGATTATTATTTGCACCTGAGCTTTTAAGTAAGGTAGGAAAGTGCACTGTACCTTTTGAAATGAAATATCATTTCCAAGTAGCTTGTAAAAATTATATTTGTCCTTAACTTACCTAAATTATCATGTTACAAAACCTGATGCATTCACCTGATTTTTTTATCAGTTTCTGGAACCTTCTCTTTGTTCAGTTCTTTCTAATGGAATTGGGTATTAGTCACTTGAAAATGTTCACTTGTACAACTATCTGAACAAATTATGAGCAAAAGCCATTTCAAAAAATGCATAGGATATATCTCACTGTATAAAAGCTTGGATTTTCCTGTCAAAATTGTTGAACAAATTTAGTGTCTTTTTCCAACCTTAATACTCTTCTCTTATATAACATAAATCTGATGATAAAGTGTTCAGAGGGGAAATAGCTACAATATTTTCTTTCCTAAAATGAAATAAGTAGTGATTAGAGAATTTATTTTGTTTAGAAATGAATGTTTATTTTATAAATTCTGCAGTAAGGTTTTTCCCCAATTGTAGAGGTTGGCTCTTCACTTGAATAAAAATTTCATTTGATTTACAGAAATTTTTTAGTTTCATGAGGTCTGGACTATCAGTTTTGGGATAGATATTCATGCTATAGGAACCCTGTTCAGAACAATCTGTCTCACACTTATAGGTTTTAGTGTATTCCCTACTTTCTCTTCCATCTGATTTATATTGAGGTCCTTGATCCAGCTGGAGTTGAGTTTTGTGCATGATAATTGGGATCTCATTATTTATTTATTATTAATATTTTAATTAAGAACATTAGAGAATGCTACTATCAAGGGAGAAATAGGGATACTTTAAATAGAGAGCGCATGGAGCAAGGATTACAGAGGGAGAAAGAGAGAGGAGAGATAAATAATGTCCAGCTTGTGTAAAAAAAAAAGAATCAAACAGAATCATATTAGGCCAAAAACCTACTGAAACCTACTGACATACAACAGTACCTGTACATGAGTCCATGCATATAGTTGAAGGCTACATAACAAGAAACAGTGACAGATAAAGAAACCTTCCTTTGAGCTATTGGTCAGGGTAGTCAAAGAGACTCTCAAAATTATACAAGTTATCGACACAGCCTTGGATTGTCTCCCAGAAGTTGAATGTAAGAGCCTATTGCTGAGGATGGGACCTATTTCAGACACAGGATTTGGAGCAATGGAGTTGGAACTTACCTTTAAGCCACTACCCCTGAAGGTTAGCTCTCTATTCTTGGAGAGCACTACATAAGCCCCTGAGGGAGAATATTGATCCATGGTCCAACTGCAGCTTCAAGGTTTAATAATCACATCAACGACCAGCACAGCACACACCATCGTTGCCATAGTATCACTTTCATCTTGGGTATAAAATACACAAGTGGGCAGTGATAAAGAGTTTAAAAGGCAAACTTCAAAGACAAAATTCAGAAGGCTATGCATGTTAGCTGAGTTGGATGCACATTTTTATCTGACAGTATTGGACAACTTAGTGTCTAAGGAAGCCTGGTGGGGCACTAACCCTTACCTGTTTACTAAGAACAGGTTTTTCAATTATTAAGTAAATTTCTATCCTGCATGATAATGTCTTTCTTTGTACTTTATTGGAGCCAAACTTGTAAAAATTAATTTTAGTCATTTTATCATATTTCCTCAATTCTATAATTTGGTAAATGAAATGAATCTTAAGTACAAATCAAGGGATTGAATCCACATTGCTTTTGCTATGTATGTGTGGACATTGTGATAATAAATAAGCACAGACCTGCATGCAGATACTACATTCATACACATACATAAATAAATAAAAATTAGAAAAATTAAAAAATAAATAAATAAATAAGTACTTATACAGCAACACACTTCCCACTTTGCTCCCTCCCACAGCATGTAGTTGCTTCAGATGAGACTGATTCATAACCAGCAGGCCTTTGTAAAAAGCACATATTTTAAAACTTTCCTTTCATTTCTAAAAGATATGACACTTATAACACTAATTTTAATTCTTTTAGATGTACCTGGTTTTGTTAAAAATATATTATATATGTTACTGATCATTGCACATGAAGTATCCCTCTCCATCACTTTTATCTGGAGTCAGAAATCTTCTATGAAGCCACTGCATTTTACTTGATTCAGTAGGAGCTGATATTCTGAGGACCTTATTTTAAATGGAACAGGGAATACAGAAGCCTAATTTTTCTCATTACACAGACACTAGTAGTATTGCTTTATGTTACAAATCTAATGTATACTTTGTCTACTTTTTCTTTTCAATGTGTCTCTGTTAAATAAATAGGAGACTATGCTGTCTGCTGTTAATATGGGGAATGGGAGCAAGTAAGCACTTATTCTTCAGTAGGAAAAGTGGATACTTATCCTGTACCATATTAATACAAAACCAAAGGCAAATGACAATTTTACAACCTCCCTTTCTAGTTTTTCCACCTAATAGTGATTTATCCACACCTAGAAGGTAATTGCCCATTCAAACTTCCTTATCATTGTCTTTGCCTAGTGTGGTTTCCTTCCTTCTACTCTCCATCCATTAAGAGAGGAATCTTATTTACATATACATCTGATAAAATATTCAGATTTTTTTCTGCAGAAGGCTTTGTTGGTTTATTGTATCAACAACATTTAGGATAATGAGTAATCCTCCATATCCATAGCTATTATAAAACTATGAGTTTCTAGAATGATAATTCGTTATTTATTTCAGATTTTCCGAAGTAATTTTAAATACATTTGTTTTCATGTAATGTTTATATGACTAAACATTTACAAAAGGAGAAGCTTGGTAAATGGAGCCCTCTAAGGATCCAGTAATAAAAAATAATTGGACACTAATGGCGCGTTATCATTCCAGGTCCCTGAAAAAAAAATGGAGAAAAGAGTTGTGGAAACCAAAGTGAGGAGTAAAGTTAACGGCATCATCCTAGGGCTCCACAAAGACACCATTAGCAGCACTGATTACCACTCTGGCCAAGAAGCAATCATCTCAGAAGCTTTCCTTTCCCACCAGGATTTTATATCCTCCATTTCTCTCAATTAGCTATTCTCCTTGCATAGATATCCATTCTTTGATAACTCTAAACACACTCAGTTTATGATTCGATTCACATACCATGACCACATGTTCTTATCCCATATTCAGAATAAGTGTCTCTCAGAGAGGTTTAGATAAAAGATAAGGTATAGATAAAATAAAATTGAGCATGAATCCTGTTTATACTGATGATTTTTGACACACTGATTATGTTCTCCTATTTGTAACTAATGTAATAAAAGAGAGAAGAATTTCGACAAAGTAAAATAATATATGTGAATAAGAGCTAATATTGTTCCTATTTAATTTTGCCTGTGTTGAAAATGTGTTTTTTCAATGATAATTATAGAAGTCAAGTTGACTAAGACAATTCTTTTTTCATATTATCAAAGTGTACATTATAAGAGAATGTGGTTGAATTTTCTGTCCCTTCAACATATGACTGTGCCTGCACTGATAATTTGTATTGTGATAACAAAAGTTGTCTTAAGATCATTTCCCTTTGTTCGCACATTTTTTACTGCCCCTCTATCCAACAAATGCCTCACTTGATATTCACCTGAATAAAGCTTACAATATTTAAACCTAAATTGTATGATATTTAATCAACTTTCTCATTTTGCTAGTATAACTAATGTATTCTTTAAATTCCTATTATCCCATCCAAACAATAATATGCTTCTTCCTAAATTGTCTATATAGGTAACATTCTCTCTTACGTCTGTACATCAAAGTCAGAAGCTCAACTTCCTCACCTTTATATCAACAACACAAGGGGTGGATTTAGCACATCATAGGCACTCAGTAGAATTTTGAACAGAATTGAGTATTTCATTTACACTTTAATAAGTCTCACTTTTCTACACCTTTTGATCGCTAATATTACTCTTTAAAAAATCTCATATTTTGCATTGCTAATCATTCATGCTTTGTTATCTTGATTCAAATAAGGCTGTTACAACTCTATGTGCATTCTGGAATTCACTCCCTTACTTGTCCATGTCCATAGATCCATACAACTTATCACAATACTAAATAGATTTGCTCATTAGTGAATACAGTTATTGTATGTGAAAATGAAAATAGTATTGCTCAAACTATTAAAAAGAGTTTTTTGACACATGTACAGTACAATGCAACCTCTATACCTATGGCTCAGGGAACTTAATACAAAAGGGGCTGAAAAGAATATTAACACAACTTTCAGCTCTCATCAGTCAATCTTTTTCATGCAGCAGTAGGTGATTAACCCAGAAGGCCACAACTGCTCAAAAATGCATAGAATGTCATATGCAAAGTGCTTATCCTTGAATAGGACACTTCTATCAAAACTCTGTCATCCAAGGCTCAGTAATCATTGTGGAAGTGGGGGCATAAAAATTGTAGCAGCCAGAATTGGATGATATCCACAACGAAACTGTTTCCAGACAACTGGGAATTTACTCTTGTGAATTCACAGCAATGGTAGCAACATGGACAAGTCCCATGTAAGCTCAAACCATACAAAATTCCAGCATAGAGTTACATTGTTAGAAGCCCCAACATTAGCTGAGGAACTACTAAAAACAGATAAATGCTGGGAAAAGGAGAGTCAGTTTTCATAAAGTGACTCACACTGAAGAATATTTGGTGACACAAACATAAGATAGGCATGAATATATATATATAAAAAAAAAATATATAGATATTATGAAATAGATATATATATATATATTCATGAAATCTGGCTGGCAAAGGAAGTCTATAAGAGGAGTGAAGATAGGGGAGATGCTCTAAAGGTGATTTTAAAAATTGTATGAAATTCAGAAAAAAATCAACAAAAAGGTTGGAATTTTCTAAAGTGGGGGAAAACATTTTTATATAATGACTGTAAAAACATACATCTACACATGGAAACATTTTCTTTGGCTGACTAATGCCTTTAGGTGTATTTTCCTTCTTTGTGGGGTAATTATATATTTCTCAAAGACCAGGCTTCACTTTCAGGTATTTCAGCTTTCCTAAATATATTAAGTGTTTTGCAGGTTTAGATACATTCACTGATCCCATAATCATTGACTGAATGCTCAATAAGTGGGGAAATAATGTGAGGTAGGACAGCCACAACCATGCGATAAAGGATTTGAAAACACAGGTTTGAGATTCATGTGGCTTCTATAATCCAAAGCTTTCTTTTTTTTTTAATTTGCATGATCTACAGTACAATGCCAAGCTTTTGAGTGCACATTGCAGTTTTCAGTTCTACATATCATTTTACATTATATCACATATTATACTTAGTTAAAACTGTAATAAATGTGTTTACTTTATACCTGCCTCACACATATAAAATTTTGCATTGAAAGTATTTTTAAAGCCTATACTTCTATATAAAACAACAATGTTATGAATCTATGTGTACAACTCCATAATCATAAGACATTCATTCATGAAATAATGTTCAAGTTTGTTGAAAATTGATTAAACAATTTAGAAATTATATTAAATAAATAAAAGGATAGTAAAATTTTCACTTAAATTCAATTTAAAAATAAAGAAAATAGGAAAACATGGGATGAAGAGGTGATGGATGGTTCGGGGTTTAAGAGCATAACATGTACTGCTCTTGCAGAAGACCCTAGTTAGAATCCCAGTGCCCACATGGGGCAGTTCACAATCATCTGCAACTTCATATCCCTGAGATTTGATACCCTTTCTTGCCTCTGTAGACATCACCAGTCACATCCTCACACCCGTACACAAATATGAGCATGTAATAGAAAAATAAAATATATCACAAAATTAGTAAAATATTAAAATCTTAAAATATCCTTCGGTTTTAAAAAGTAGATAATGAAAATGAGATATGAAGACTTCTTAAGCAAACACGAGGCATTTATAATTCAAGCATTCACATTTTTAGTGAAATTACTGAGATAAGAGGAGTATAAAAATTATAGAAAGTGCATAATGTAAATTAAATGATTACATACATTTACATTCATATCTATTCAAGGGTACTACTTCTGAAAAATCATACTAAATGTCAACCATAATTATAAAACTTAAGAAACTATTAATAATTAATCAATATAATTTTAGAGGTTTTTGAGTATTTGAGAATCTCTCAAATCTTACTTAAATCCACTTATTTCCAATTGTTGATGTAGCTAGGTTTGTTAAGGCTCAAGAAAGTGTATTTATTACTAACATTTACAATTCATCTGGAGGCTTGAATAGAGAAGGATACATTTCCTTCTCACTTGTGTTGACAGAATCCATTCTCTTGCTGGAATGGGAATGAGGTGATAGCCATTTCTTTGCTTGTGGTAAAAAAATACTATCAGTTGAAGGCTGCTTTTGTTATTAGAGAGTTGCAGCTCCTCTTAAATAGTTGCCATTTCCTGTTTTGTAGCCTTGCCCTTCATTCAGCTGTCCAAATCTGTTATTATCTTTCCTTCCTGTATCTGGAAATTCACTCTCCTGCACAGTTGATGATGGTGCTTCTTAGTATTTTGTTTTGTTAATTGTTTCTTTTTCACTTTCAGAATTTCTATTTGGTTCTCCTTTTTTAGAGATTCAATATCCTTGTGAAATGTTTCATCCATGATTTGAATTTCTCTTGCAAGTTACTGAAGATTTTATCAGTTTTTTAACTTTCTTATCTAAGTCCTGAATTAGTTCCTTAATTCAATTTGTTCTTTGAGTGCTCTATACAATGGCTTATAGAGTCTAATTTATTTCTCCAAACGTCCTTTAGTGCTAATCCAACATTTAGGCCCACCAAGAGTTCCATTCCTGTAAGAAACTGTCTTACCTTTCCCTATCAGCCATCGGACACCAAAAGTTCCTTAGTTTAAGAATTTCTTACCCACTTCCCCTTGTCAATGCCAGGATTTTTGTCTGATTTGAACTTGCACAGGACTTGTACATGCTTTCACCACTGCTATATATTCATATGACTGAATGGCTAGTGGTCTGGAATACTGTTGCCTTGTGAACATCTCCCCCCTCTGACAATTACAATCTTCCCATATCCTCTTCTGTAACCATCCCATGAGCTCTCTGCAGCCTCTCATTCTGAGCACAATGGGCATTTCTTTGTCTCTGTTACCATCTGCTACAGAAGGAAACTTCTCTGGTAGCAGTTGCATTGACGTGGTGCTCACAGACACTTATTCTTTCTCTTTGATCTGTTCTAGAATTATGTGATAGTTTTTTTTTTCTTCAGTTCCAAAAAGAAACTTGATTGATAAGGGGTGAAAGGTACGCTTGTCTATAAATATGAGATTGCATACTTAGAATAATGTTTGTCTATGCATGTGGCAAAAATAGTTTGTTTTTTTTTACCCCCCATCTATGCTTTCTCCAGGCATGTGCATTTGGCTATGTTTATAATACAACACATGAGTTCTCTCCAATTACACAACTGTTGATTTCTCACAACATAAAAGTGCCACTACTGCACCAAAGCAATAGCTTTGGTGAGCCAATCATTGTTAAAATTTTTAAGATTAAACTAAGCACAAAATTCCTCCTGATTCCCATATTTAATTTCTACCAATGACAAAACATGATATTCCATATTGTTAGAATAAAAATGTAAGTGACTTTTAAATTTAAAATTTCAGAATAACACATCTTACTGTTTTACATAAATTTTAAGTGAAGGTGCTGGGGAGATGGATCAGTCATTAAAAGCACTGGCTGCTCTTCCAGAGGACTTGGGTTTATTTCTCATCCCTAACATCCTGGCTAACTACCATCTATAACTCCACCTCTAGGGGAATGATGCCCTCTTCTAACACAAGCTGGCAGTGCACAACACAAGTGCACTTACATGCAGGCAATACACTCATATGCATAAAATAAAAATAATAAGCTAGTTTTAAAAATTGTTGTAAAAATGTCTATCTGTGGGGCTGGAGAGATGGCCTAGCGGTTAAGAGCTCCGACCGCTCTTACAGAGGACCTGGGTTGGATCCCCAGCACCCACATGGCGGCCGAGAACCATCTGAAACTCCAATTCCAGGAGAACTCCAGTTCCAGGGGAATCAGAGACCCTCTTCTGACCTCCGCGGCATTGCACGACATGAGTGCACAAACCTGCATGCAGACAGTACATTGCTACACATACTGAAATAAAAAAAATGTCTATCTGTGTATCTTGATAGTGTTGCATAAAGACTATAGGTTTTCCCCTAGAGTACATGCTTCCAGTGTCCATGACTTCATAAAATCCTCTGCTCTAATGTGTAGAAATGACTTTCAGACTTTCTTCTTGGTAACAGGATAGGGCAGATTTTCATCAGTCCCTTCAAAAAAGCAAATGTTACCAAACTCTCAAAGACTCTGAGCTACAATGAAGAGAGAAAACATAAGAAATTATGAGGTGTACAGCTTTAAGAAGTGACATGTGTACAGATATTTTATGTGTAATCTTTCAGTAAGCTTTTGAAATAATGCAATTACCTCTGCTTTTTCACACCAGCTGAGAGTAATTCTCTCTCTCTCTCTCTCTCTCTCTCTCTCTCTCTCTCTCTCTCTGACCCTTTCCTTCCTTCTCTCTCCTCTTTCCTTCCTCCTCCTTCCCCAGTTAAATAATCCCCATTATCTCATTTCACCCTTGATAATACCAGTTTCCTATGATATCCTTCTTTTCCTTTAGTGCCAGGATTCCTTGTATAACTCTCCCTTTTCCCAACCCATTTAAGTACCCCTACTATATTCATTACCCCACAATACCTGTTTCCTCTTCTTCCTCTCTCCTAGACTCCTTCTTTCCTTTTACTTTCTTAATTCCTTTCATCTTTCCTGCCTCCTGTAGTTATATCAGAATATACACTTACATATTAATATCTAAGGATTCTGTGCTAAGATCCACAAATGAGAGTGAACATATTTCATTCATTTTTCTGATTATGTTTTACTTCATTTAGTATAGCAGTTTCTAGTTCCATCCATTTACCTGCAATTTTATGATTTTTGACTTTCTTTACCACTGAGTAGAACTCCGTTGTGCAAATGCACCACATTCTCATTATCCACTTTTCAGTTGAGGGAAGCTTAGGTTGTTTCTATTTCTTAGCTATCGTTCAAAGAAGAGGAACAAAAATGAATCTAAGAGTATCTCTGCAGTAGAATAAGAACTTTGGGTATATGCCAAAGCATGGTATAACTAGATCATATGTTTTTAGTTTTTTTAAGAGTTATTCAGACTGTTTTCCCTATTGATTCCAGGGGTTTATAATTCCACCACCAGTGAATGAACATTCCCCTTTCCCACATCTTCTCCAGCATTTGTTATCATTTGTTCTCTTGATGTTAGCTAGTCTGACTGTGGTAAAATGAAATATTTAAGTGGTTTTAACTTACATTGCCTAATTACTAATAATGTTGCACACTTTTTTTTTTTTTTTTTGGTCTTTTCGAAACAGGGTTTCCCTGTAGCCCCAGCTGTCCTGGAACTCACTCTGTAGATGAGGCTGGCCTTGAACTCACAAAGATCCACTAGCCTCTGCCTCCCAAGTGCTAGGAGTAAAGGCATGTACCATCAGCCCAGCTTCTTTTTTGAGTGTTGAACACTTTTTAAGTTTCTTAGCCATCTTTTTAAGTTTGAACACTTTTTAAGTTTCTTAGCCATCTTTATTCTCTGTTCAAATCCATATCCCATCTTTTAATTGGGGCACTTGTTTTCTTTGATTCTTTGTTTTTTGAGGTCATTATACATTTTAGATGTTAAACCTCTATCAGATATGTCACTTGTTTAAGATTTTCTCCCAATCTGTGGGTTTTCTCTTCCCTTCCTTTGTTGTTTCTTTTGCTGTGGATAAGATTTTTCAGTTAATGAGGCTCTATATGTTGATTACTTAATTCCTGAGAAACTCTTATCTGATTTAGAAGCGTTTCCTTCACCTATGTCTTGGAGGGTGCTGCTTATGTTTCTTCAAAGATTTTCAGAGTTTCAGGTTTCACATTGAATACTTGATCCATTTGGAGTTCAGTTTTATGCAAGATTAAACATAAAGGTCTATTTACATTCTTTTATATGTGGAGATCCAGTTTTCTAGCAGCATTTATTGGAGATGCTGGATGTAAAAGGAGCTGAGATATTTTACATGCATGAATAATGTATTCAATGTTACTATAGCAGAAAATTTCTTAAACTGAACTCAGAACTCAATATTTATAGATGAGTCATTTTATAAACCCAAGTAGATATGATCAGAAAGAAGACAATAATTCAAAAATAAAATGCAAATAAGTTTATGAAACTTTGTAAGAATTTGCAAATCACACAAAAAGTCAGAAGAAATAGAATAACATCAGAAAAATTATCAAGAACCCTAAAATAAATGTTTCTGGTTTCGTTGAGGTTTTTTTTATTGTCCACTTCCATGGTTTGTTTAGGGATCTCTCTCTCTCTCTCTTTCTCTCTCTCTCTCTCTCTCTCTCTCTCTCTCTCTCTCTCTCTCTCTCCCTGTGAACAGGAGCAGTTGTATCACCTTGTGTGTATGAATGTCAGGAAAGACCTATCAGCAGTCTGCCATCACCCTCCACCATGATTCTAGGAATCAAATTCCGATCATCATTCTTGCCCAATAGTTTCTGGTAGACACTAAACCATCCCCCAATCTCAGCTTGCATCAGGATTGTAGGAAATACTTTACACACTGAATCATTTTGCAGGCTGTGTGTTTTCATTTTATAAAAATTTCCAGCAAGCCACCTATTAATTGCAGAGTTCCACTGATTCTTTTGTCCATTCTTACATTGATACATTATTTAAACCTATATACAGTTCTGACCTACTATCTTTGTTCATTCACATTCCTCAATGCTTGGGAGCTCACAGTGAAATGAGAAAACCAATTCCCACAAGTGGTCCTCTGATTCCACATCCATGTACATGATATACACAAACACACATACACTTGCACACAGCACAAACACACACACACACAATAAATAAATAATAAATTATATAAAAATTAAAAGACAGTTTTCACTCATCTTTTGAAACTCAGGAGAAATCTTAGAATATCACACAAAGAACCGACTAATGCAGGAAATCTGTAAATCTCAGTAGCTGTGCAGACCAGAAGAATGAAGGAAAGGGGAGGAGAAAAGCCACACAACTACGAATTATAGCCCCAAATTTACAAGATTCCTTTCTAAAAATCTGCAGAACTTCCACAATTATAATCTTTTTTTCTTTTGTGATGTTCAGAAATTAAATATATATTATACTATTTTTCTAGATATTAGATGGAGTATAAATATCACTTTGAGAGATTTACCACAGGGGAAACAATTACAGTAATATCTTTCTAAAATTCAACAATTAGTTTCCCCATAATTTAGATTTGCGGAACGTTGAACATAACACTGCCTTTGAGCAATATGTCTCTTCCATAAACAGACATACTCACTTGTAGTTTCTTTGGTGAAGGAGTTAAAAGGATTTTCTCAGAGGATTTGCAAAATATTTGACTAAAATTCAGAAAACTATTTTTCCCTTAATTTTAATATTGCATTTATTTATATCTCGATCTCTCTCTTTATGCATGCACGTGCATGTGTGTGTGTGTGTGTGTGTGTGTGTGTGTGTGTGTGTGTGTGTGTATGGGGGATTTGCACCATGCCACAAATACAGATACCTGAGAACATTTTGCAAAACTATGTTTTGTATTTCTATGTGTGATACCTGGTAATGGATTATCAGGTTTGTGACAAGCATCTTTATCTGCTTAATCACCAGGCTGCCTCAGGAGTTTTATTTAAATATATATGTCATGACTACACTGATATTGGTGAAATAGAAATTAAAATATCTAAATTATCATATATATTGGATTATTGAGTAAAACTGCAGATAAACTCTTGCTAATGTATAATTTATTTAATTTTTGTACATTTTATACAAAACATCTTAATCATCTTAACACCTCTCTCTGATCCATACCCAGTATAGCCTCCCTTCCCATTGGATTTAATGCATTCTGTTCTATATTAAGACATATTGAGTCATTAGTGTACCCAGTTGTCTCTTAGTGCCAGTTCATCCAGTGTTGTCAAGTCAGTCTATCTACAGTCTCTACCATAAAGAAGATCAATTCTCCCTCACCCAGCAGATAATCTCTCAAATTTCTTTCTTTTCAGGCCCTACCTTCATACGCATTGTTTTATGACATAGTTTGTGAATTAATTTTCTGGACAAAAAGAATCTTATGATCCTTGCAACCAAACTTAATTTTCTGTTTGGGGATTATTTAAAACTATCGCAGCATGTTTATAAGATAAACAAAATTACCAGGATTGGCAATCCACTAGAACCCTTAAACATATAGCATTTTGTTCCCCTTTCATGACCCTTCCTGACCCTGACCAGGAGTAATGAATAATTTGTGCCTGTGTGTGTGTGTGTGTGTGTGTGTGTGTGTACTGTGAAAATAACAAGTGCTGAAACCCTGAATATTAATTGGAGACAACAAATTAGCCTATTTATTTTTTAAATAGCTGGTATAATTAGACTGATAACATCTGTGTGTGGTTGTGTACTGTGGGTCACTAGGGATGAGAAAGAGTGTATCCCTCCTCTTTTCCTTCTCAAGCTAGAGTTACTGTTTCAATAAAGATACAAGTCCTTTGATCAAGAGCATTGTTCAAAGAGCAGATTTCTAGGCTGGAGAGATCATTCAGTGTTCAAAATAACTGGCTGCTCTTTCAGAAGGCCAAGGTTCGGTTCCTATCACCTGCATGGCAGCTAAGGATTATCAGTAAATCCATGGTATCTGATACCTTCTTCTGACTTCTGGGATCACTGAATGGCATAGATGCACTTCATACATGCAGGCAATATGCTCATGAACTTAAAATAAAATGCTAAATAAAATATTTTAAAATGCATATTCCTGAGAGAAATCTGAAAGAACATGTTCTCCAAACAGGTCAGATTCTAATACTAGTTTCAATCTGTGCTAAGAATAAGACATTTTTTTTCTTTTAGTTTAGGCAATGCAGTAATGTGCTATTATACTAACTCAACATAAGATCCACCACAAAGGTCATTAGTAATTTTATGTGTGACTTCATTATCTTCATTTCTCTCTAGTCTCCATACATTTACTCCTAAACAACTTAAAGTTAGGGCACTAATCCTCTAACATACTTCCATTGTATTTGTTTGTGGGTTAACTAGGACAGGTCTTATTTTTGTATATTTATAATGTAATGGGCTGGACAGCCATTCTTTCAAAGTTTCAACGCTCTTCAAAGTATTATAATAGAGAATCAGTGATATTTTATACAATGAGTAGGCTGAGTATTTGCGAAATAAAATTAAGAACTAAATGTTGCTATTATTTTATCTATCATAAATTACCTCGGACATCTCCTTTCTTTCCTGTCTAACTTTGGTGAAGAATAAAAGATCATTTTCTTGGTGTAGTATTTAATTACTTAGAAGTACTAAAAAACTGTTTCATTTCTTTGTCACATACTGCATATTGAAGAGTGATCCTTAGAGCCAGGAAATTCAGTGTTAAGAGGATGGTGATAAATTTTGAAAAAAAATGTTTATAAACTAGTGTATGTCACTATGCAGCAGGAACCATATTAAACATATAAATCATACCAAAAGAGGGATTCAAAGGAGATATATACAGGTTATAAAACTGTATATAAAAATATACATAGAAGTGGAAGTCCTAAGGTAGTTAGTTGTTGCCCTTGGGAAGAACTATTCATGCTGCTGTGCTACATGATCATGTTGCCAAATGTCACATAAAATATTTATGTTTATATTCATAGGTTGGTGTGTCTCCCTACTTTGGTCAAGATCATCTTATTGCAGAGCATTCTGGAGAATACAGAGGTTCATGCTTGTTCAAGAGGGAATATATGAATGCAAGTACTTAGCCATAGTCAGAACATCTATATCCATCCGCTGCCACTGAGTCTCAGGGACCATCATGGAAGAAGGGATGGAAAAGATATAAAACCCAAATAATTGGAAGGAAGGTTATGAAAAGAAGTCTTCTGGACATGTCATAACCTTTACATATGTGTACTCACAGTAAGTGTGATTACACACACAAGACCTCCACAAGATCCAGAGAGTTAAAAATTACAGCATAGCGATGGAGAATGGCTCCCAATTCCCTGTCCCTTGCTGTGGAGCTAATGGAAATTAGATCTACAGAGATACAGTCACTTTGTGTGGGGGGGCATATATGGCATTGGTTGACTGTTCATGCAGATATGACATTATGGAATAAGATGGGAGATGTGTTGAGAGGGCAGCGAGAGAATAGAAAGGAGGAGATTATCAAGATATATTGTTTATATGTAATAAGATTTCAAGTAATAAAAATTAGACTGTAATAAAAAAATGAAGTAAATTGAAAAACCCAAATATATATAGTCACATGGTTGATGTGTATAAATGTATGCATGTATGTATGTTTAGTTTATTGAGACAGAATCTCCTTGTAGCCCACAGCTGGCCTGGAATTAACTATATAGAGCAGTTTGACATCCAACTCACAGAGATCTGCCTGCCTCTTCCTCCCAAGTGCTGGGATTAAAAGGTTATGCCCCCATGTTCTGCTTAAATCCTTTATGTTCAAGTGGGTATCATAAATCAATCCCTATTTAAAAAGAGAAAGGCTATTGGACATAGTGTTATCCCTCTCTAGTACTAGAGAACTAAAACCTTTTCATTTATCCTTGGCATTTCCACTCTGAGATTGTTTGTTCTAATGCTCTGAATCTGTGCTGCATAGCTTTGGTGACAACTTGATACACCTGGGTTGAGGGAGTCTCAACAGGGGAATTGGCTCCATCGCACTGGCCTGTGGACATGTCTGTGGAATATTGTCTTGATTGTTGAGCTTTGTGGGAGGGCCTAGCCCACTGTGGGTGGTGTCACCCCAGGCAGGTTGTTATGTACGGTAGAAGACAGCAGCTTGGGCATGGGACAGGTGAGCAAGCAGTAAGCAGCCTTCCTCCATGGCCTGTGCTTCAGCTCCTGCCTCCATGTTAATGCTCTGAGTTCTTACGGTGGGTTCCCTCAGTGATGAACTATGACCCAGGTGATGTGAGGCAAATAAACCCTTTCCTCCCCAAGTTGAAGTTGGTCAGCATGTTTTGTGACATCAATTCAAGAGAAACTAGAGATAAACTGGTACAATAGAGTGGGATATTGCTGTGACAGACCTGACCTCTGTGTTTTGGGGGAGGATTGTGGAAGCGTTTGGAATTTGGAGCTAGAAAAATCATTGACTGCCTAAAGTTTGTTGCTTTGGAACTTGGAACAGTTATGCTGAAAGAGTTGGAGACAATGGAGACCTGTCTTCTGAAAATTCAAGGCCAAGCAGAGACCATCAGGACTGTTTGCATGATATTTTTAAGTTAATTTTTATTGAGCGCATTTTATACATTTCTTAATCAAATTTAGACTCATTCCCCCATCCATGCTCAATCTACCCCCCACTAGAGCTCATGGATTCTGCCATACATGTGAAGTCCTGCATCTTTTTCTCAGTCTTTTTTAACCTTTTCGATGCAGAAGTTTACTGTTTTGGTCAGTTCTTTGTACAGGTGTTTTTCTCTCTCTTTTTTGTTCCCTTTAATTTTGTATTACTCCAAAATATGCATAATCTGTGAGTTCTGGTCAGGTGGGGCTGAAGAATCAGCTGTAAGTAACAAGAAACCAGAACCTGAATTGAAACCTTTGTTGTACTGGAACAATTGATGCTGGTTAGCTGAGGATGAAAAATCAGCTGTAAGTAACAAAAGACAAATGTCTCTGTGGTGAAATCTTCTGGGAAAAATTTCCTCAGGATCAGAATACAGAAGCTTTGGTTCAGAGGAGGTAAGAGTCTCCTATATGGTTCTGGTGTTGAAATGTGAAGAGGTCACAGAAAGCAGCTGAGGCTTGGCACTGTGAAAGGCTAGGAAAGACTGCTGGTGAAAGTGCACCCTCAGTTGCAGTGAAGACCCCAGGATCGCAGGGGTAATGAAGAGTAGCTGAGGCTTTGCATCAGGAGAAGTCAGAAGAGACCGTTGGTGAAGGTGCTGCCTCAGTTTCAGTGGCGACTCCAGCTTTTTGGAGATGCCAGGACCATGGGATGACCACCAAGAGCAGCAGCAGGTGTGAGATGGAGCTGGCCTGAGCCTGTGAGATGAGCTGTGTGTGCTGTGGATGGCAGAGTCAGAGAAGTGAAGCTAACAAAACCCCTTGGAGCCCAGAAGGTCATCAGTGAATCCCAGATGTCCAGCTTTGAGCTACTTTGCTGGACTTAGGTTTTGATTAGGTGTGCCTGATTCTTCCCTTTAAAACAAGCCAGTACTTGTTTTGGATTTTACAGGAGCCCACAGTTAAGGGACTTTTAAGAAACTGTGTCCCACCACTTTATTGAAACTCTTAATTATTTTTAGAAGTTTTCTGGTAGAATTTTTGGCAACCCTTAGGTAAACTATCATATCATCTGCAAAAAGGGAAAGCTTAACTTCTTTCTGATTAGTACTCCTTTAATTTCCTTCTCTTGATTTATTGCCCTAGCAAGCATTTCAAGCACTATGTTGAATAGGAATGGAGATAAGGGGAAGCCTTGCTCGGTTCCCACCTTTAAGGGAAATGGTTCCAGTTTTTCTCCATTTTGGATGATTTTGGCCGTGGGTTTGCTATATATGGCTGTGATCCTGTTGAGGAATGTTCCCTTCAGTCTGATTCTCTCTAGGAATTTAAACATGAAGGGATTTTGGGTCCTGTCAAAGGCTTTTTCTGCATCAATTAAGATGATCATGTGTTTTTAGTCTTTTAGTCCATCTATGTGTTTTATGATATTTATTGATTTACACATGTTGAACCATTCTTGCATCACTAGTATGAATCCAACTTGATCATGATGGATGATCTTTTTGATGTAGATCTGTATGCGATTTGCAAGTATAAATAAATAAATAAATAAATAAATAAATAAATAAATAAATAAATCTGGATACAAATGCTTGATTGAATAGGACTTAACATATATGACAGAATGCATGAGGTTGGGTGGGGGGAGCATAAATAGGAGAAGGGTCTAAATTTGATTAAGACTTATTGTATGAAACACAAAAAGTCAATAAAAATATTTAAAGAAAAAAAGAAACTGAATTTTGAAGTGTTTGGACTTTTTAAGAACTACGGGGCTTTGAAGTTTGTACTGTCTTATGTTGTGATTAATGCTAACATACCTTTGGGACAAGAAATGGAAAGGTGGTGGTTTAATAGTGATGAGTTTGCAAGTCATCAGGGGTCAATTGTGCTGGATAGCTTTGGTGTGAACTGACACACCTGGGTTGAGGGAGCCTCACTTGGGGAATTGGCTCCTTTGCACTGGCCTGTGGTCATGTCTGTGGAGTATTGTCTTGATTGTTGACATATGTGGAAGGGCCCAGTCCACTATGGTGGTGTCACCCCAGGCAGGTTGTTATGTATAGTATAAGAAGGCAAGTTGGGCATGGGCCAGGGGGGCAAGCCAGTAAGCAGCATTCCTCCATGGCCTGTGCTTCAGCTCCTGCCTCCATGTTCCTATCCTGAGTTCCTATGTTGGGCTCCCTCAGTGATGAACTGTGACCCAAGAGATGTGAGCCAAATAAACCCTTTCCTCCCCAAGTTGGAATTGGTCACAGTGTTTTGTCACAGGACTTGAAGACAAACTAGAATAGCATCTAACAGTAAACATGACTCAGAGAAAGAATTATTGATGTTCCAATAAGACTGTGAGATTATTCATGTCTTCACTGGTCTTCAGGATCTCCTTAATCATGATGATTCAAACTCCATGTGAAAACAATATAATTGTATGTTCTATGCATTTTAGCCATGGACCAGAAATGAGTCTAGCCACGGGATTTCCATCTTTGACCACATAGTCTAAAAATGATTTTTTTAAAGGTACCTGTCTTTTCAAAACTTTTATTTTCATTGTTTATTAAATTGTTCAATGTCTATGACCTTTTTTTTATTTGTTTTCATTTTTTTAACAATAAGTGATAATTTGTGAGTACAAGCATCCTTCATGTAAAACCAATTTGCAAGCAGTTGTGCCCAAACCCATACAGCTCATGGGTCCCACCATCCAGCAAGGGGGCTTGTATGTTCAATCAAGTTGATCAAATGAGTATCCAGTCTATATTGTTGTAGTTTCACCATTCACCCCAATCACAGCCCTTACATTCTACTGCACCACCTCTTCCGAAGATTGTTCCCTAGGCTTAGAAAAGGGGCACAGGTGGATGAGAAGCAAAACAGTCTACTTTCTCTGGAGCTTATGTCTTGGTCTCTAATCAATTCTGGCTGTTTTCTTTCATGGGCTGCCAGCTTGTCCAGGCATAACCTTTCGATCCTACTAATGAAGCACATGCAATTAGATGTATAGGTATTTAAACAGTATAATATGTAGCCTTTCGATCCTAATAATGAAGCACACGCAATTAGATATATAGGTATTTAAACAGTACTAATTGTTATGGTAGGTTACTTTGGTATAGACACAGATGTTTGGATGGTATGTTAATCCATGAATTACATTTTCTTCTGTTAAGTATGACAGGGTCTTCGTGTGGTTTATAACATCTCCTAACCATTAGAGGATGTAAGCTTGTGGCATCAGCCGTGGGTTATTCCTCCAAGGAGAGAGCTAATAGCCAATTAGATTTGGGATATACAGACATATGGCTGCCACTGCTGCACAGTATTTCCAGGCAGATGAGGTGTAGCTGGTGCTGACGGAGGAGTCTTGCTTGACTCAAGGAGACCTATATTTGCTTTATTGGTTTAGTGGCCTTTGGTAACACTCTCTGGCATTCCAGAGACCATCTGTATACTTGCAAGTGCGGTCTCCATACATCTTTCCCATGTTTATATCAGGTCTTCAACAGCAGGGCCTTATCGCCTCTCTTCCTGCAGATATCCCAGTTTGGAGGCAAGGAGCCTTTACCTTTTGTGGGGGCTTGGATCCCCTGGCCAACATCTCCTTGGTAGAATAATCCATTGTTGATGTCAGAGCTCCTGTATTAATATATTTTGCTTAAGTGCATAGCTTAAGGAGACTTTAGCATTATATTTGGTTCTGAATAGAGAATAATCCTTTTCACAGTTTCTATGTCCATTAGTCAATTAAAGAAGGCAGTTTTACTGATTTTACAAGAGAATACCTCTATAACAGCTGGCTCCAATCTACAGCTGGAGAACGACCTCATCATCATCATATTTCTCCTTATTCTATGGGGGGGAGTTAAGAAAGTCTCTTGTATTAAAACCTTTGCGGCACCTAGAAGGTAAGCTTCGTTAGGAATCATTAAAAATAGTTGTTACTAGTAGGATTCACAGAGGGGCCTGATGTCTGCAGCAATCTGAGGCATTTCTTCCCTTCAGTGCCCAGACGAGTCAATCCTTCTGCTGGCACTAAACCCTGTTTTTCAACCAGGTTTATAATACCAGATATGCATTCCATCCAATGGAGTAGATCTAAAATCCAATCCAATATTTAACTCCGTAAAAACAGTCATACTAACACTGAACTTGTTAACATATCTTGCATGAAAGTTTGACAGGTTAGATCATTGCTGTACAATATATAGTTTATACAAATATTGAGGTTCAAATCTGTGTAACATTCTGATGCCTTATATCCCTAAGCAGCTTGAATAATAGATACTAGATTTGAATGTTTACTTTCACATTTTAAGTTTTGTGTACCTGTGGCTCAAAGAACACAAGAAAATGGTCATGTTGTGTGGCTTAATGGGTGGAGTCTAGTAGAACATAAGTGATATGAAAGTCAATTGTCATTTACTTGAAGTGGAAAGGCTCACACCTGCATGATAGGAAAAGGGTAATAGGGAACTAAGGGAGTGGGAGGGTACGGTTAGACATTGTGAAAGATCTCTAACAGAGTTATATGGAAATTTATTGTTGGTGAAAGAATTTTAAAAACAAGCTAAAGGTAGTTAAAAGTGAGATGTCCTAGATGACTGGATAATTCTCCTAGACATTATCTCTCAGTTATTTAACATGCTCACTGAAGAATGTTCAATCTTGGAATTCATACTCAGATATCCAGACAGGATTTATTGGACTGAAGAATTTAGAATGAAGTCTTCATGTTTGTTACTGCACAGAATATTTATAACCTACACTGCCTCCCTGTACTCTCATTTCTAGAATGCTATTCAGCCCACTATGCTCTAGTATGTGCCTTATTTTTCTATTAGCACCCAGCTGATACTATCAGTAACATCAGTATTATATAACTTAGAATTGTTTTGGGGTGGTAATTATGAGATTATAAATAGGTTTCCATGAATAACCAAAAATAAGAGTCTGGATGTGAGACCAGCCTAGACTTTTCCTCTTCAATTTTACTAACAACAACCTTACTGAAAGACTTCACCATACACTGCTATCCAACAAACTACAAATAAGGACCTACTACAGGGATTTAGCAAGTCTAGAAACATCCTGGAATGCAGAGACATTTGTAGAATTACTAAATGTTGTCTAAATGTATATATATATATATATATATATATATATATTAGATATACACATAGAGTATGAAAACACAAGAGTTCAACAAAAAATATACATGATGGTGCACACCTTTAATCTTAGCACTTGGGAGATGGCGCACACCTTTAGTCCTAGCAGAAGCAGGCAGATCTTTGTGAGTTCAAGGCCAGCCTGGTCTACATAGCCAGTTCCAGGATAGCCAGAGCTGTAGGGAGACCTTGTCTCAAAAAGACAAAAAAAAAAAAGAAAATTTGTTTGGTGAATACTAATGGTACACATCATCCAAAAGAGACCAGAAGGGAAAAGTGGTCTATCAGGACTCCATGTAAAACTCTGGGGTCTCCTAGACATGTCTAAGGCACAGGCTTCAGATATGGAGATGTTCTCAGCCATCAGCACCAACCAGAGAAGCTCTTCACAGCTGATATAGCTACTGTTGATCTCATGATTTGTCACCAGTATCTCCACTTTGTTTACAGTCATTTTCTCATCCAGGTTAACCAGGACATAATGAATTCCAGCACCTATGTTGGTACAATTCTCTTCCTTGTCAAATACCTGAAGAGCTTCAACATAAACTCATAGGTTCCCTGGTTATTGTTCTTGGCCATATTTTGCAGCATGGGCAGGAATGTCTCAAAGTCCTTGATATTCCCATTCATTTGATCATTCTTGGAGTTCCCAGGACCTTAAGCACTTCTGCATTGATGGGGTTTGGGGCCAAGGCGACATCATGTCTCCACGTTTATTTTGCAGGATTTGCCTTCACCTGTTTTCTCAAACAGCTTGAGTGACTCATTTAATTCTGTAGTCTGGTCCTCAGTGATTTCACATATATTGGCTGCTCAACTCTGGATTTTTTTTTCCCTGCAGTGAGAGCTCTATACCTGTGAGTGTAGTCCATTGAACATAACAAGCAAAATGTGATGAGGATGATGGTGAAGATGGTGATGGTGATGATAGCAATAATAGTGAAGGGGGTACTGATGAAGATGGTGATGATAATTTGTATACTTTTTCAACAGTCTTCTTGGCTCCAGAAATTCTTCACATAGTTATTTTTCAGTATTCTGAGTTGTTGCATATGTGAAGACTAAATGTATTCTCTAGTAAGAATTAAAACTGTTTTAACATATCTTGTTATTTTCATATCACAAAATGTCCCACATTAACACAAATAATCTGTTTTATGGAAAATATGTCTATTTACATAAAATTATTCATTCTTTAAGTATGAACTTGACCAGAGATTATTAACCATGCCTGATTCCTCATGCTTAGCAACTCCTCTACACTCGCACAGTCAAGAATTTCATTCATAGGGAATGGTGCCACTCATCTTGGGCTGGGTCTGTCCCTATCAAGTAATTTAATTAACAGAGGCCCTTACAGTTATGCTCACAGAAATTCTGATCTACTCATTTAGATTAGCTTCCCAGGCGATTTTGCATTTTGTCAAGTTGATAAAGGTACAAAGGGAAATATCAGAATTCAACATGCTGTCAACTTGACAAACACATTACTTTTAATCTATGAATTACATGTTTTCGCCAAAGTTTCATGTTATTTTCATAATGGAAAACACATTCCAAGTTCTCCACAGTGACTCTGAGCCTGCAACATAGGTCTTGTCTCATCTGTTCTCCCTGTTCCTCTCATTCTTACATCATCCTTGCCTTCAAATTCAGTGCCATGTGGAAGCACTTCTAACACTGACAAGTACCACTTCCAGTTTGAGAAGAAGTACCCTTGGACCACAGTTGTATGCTACTCTATGTATTGAACTTGAGGAAGCATTGTTCTATTTCCCCAGTACAATCCATAAAAATTTCCACGAATGAGGCTGCACTATTTTTTTAACCAAAAAATACAGTTTTATGATATTTCAAGATTTATTAATCTAGCTGTCAGAGACAGGTTAAGATTTTTACTACTTGTAAAATAAATGTTGCTCTCAAAGGTATATTTCAATGTGTTAAAAACCCTTTATTTTCTCCCACTGTATTAAATTTCTTTCTCATTTATATAACATCTTAAATCATTGAAATATCACCTTCCTTCCAAATTACAATGGAACTACCACATATATTCTTGTTAAACTTACTTTTGGCAACAAACTACCTAAGACTGTTTATAGTTACTTGCTATGTGGTGGATTTTGCATAGGGCCTTCCTTTAAGTGTTAGAATGAAGAAGAATATTATTACCTAAAATCATCAGGAGGCTCTGGGAAATTCTGTTCAGGACCTAGGACGCTGATTACATCATTGTCCATCCGATGCATAACACAATTTTCTGCTGCTATAACTTCTCCAAATAGTCTCCCTTTCATGACCTACCAAGGTAAAAAATTCTAAGACAAAATATTTTCTGTTTTGTTGAGACAGGATCTCATATATCACAGGCTGACTTTGAACTTACCATGTGGCTGAGGTTGACCTTGAGCTCATCATCCCCCTGCTACCACCTGCCAAGTACTGAGATTTTTGGCATATACTACCACACACTGATTAGGGGGTGCTGGTGGTTGAACCCTAATTTAATGTACGCCAGGAAATAATGAAAAAATCGTTAAGAGATTAAAAACTAGTGTGTGCTGGCCAGAGAGCAACGTTTCCCAGGTAACTTCCTCTAGACCTCTCCACATTATTTTTTATTATTATTTTTCCTTAAGATAGGGTCTCTCACAGCTGAAACAGCAGCTCAACCAGGCTGACTGTGTGAAGCCCTAGGGATCCTCCTGCCTCTGTCTCTGCAGCACTGGGAAGTCAATCGCAGGTTCTTTTTTTACCATTACCCCCAGTGTTCCCCAACATGAAATATCCTCTGCCAAAAAGTCCAGTCCATTATCTTTAAACTCATCTTTTCTCAGATTCTCAGGAAGCTTCTAACTATATTCCTCATTCTTATTTGCCTTTCAGAAACCTCAGGAGCTAAGCCTGCAATGGGCACATTTTCAGCATTCCTTTTTGTTGTTGTTGTTCTGGGTTTCCATTGACCTATTAGGCTCTGCTACAAGCATTCAATGAAATGTCTTTCCTGCCCAATGTACCAAATCCATCCACATTATTTTCACAAAACGTCCAAAGTCTTAAAACCACACAATCAGTTTTATTACAGAAATGACCCTACTTTATCATTAGCAATTTCTGTTTTAATTTCAACTCTGTTATTATACTAAAAATTCTCTGTGGAAAAAGACGCAGACTCCTGGACCTTCCTAATATGAGCTCAAGCAATGGTGATAGGATGCACAAGACCCATGCAAACTTAAGAATACAAAAATCCCAACATATACCTGTGGAAATAGGCAGCAGCCTCTAATCTTAGCCAAAGAACTATTGGGCCACTAATTTTTGCTGGGTGAGGAAGAGTCAATCATTAAAATAGTGACTCTAGATAGGCTGACTAGACACCAGTGAATGAACTTGCACTGAGGAACATCTGGATAAACTCTTTATAGGGCTTAACAAAATGACAGAAATGCATGAAATCCAGTTGTTGAGCGGGGGGGGGGGGGGCTATGGGAGAGTTCCAATAGGGAAAGGGATAGAAAGACAATTAAGTTAAAAAGGAATAACTAAAAACTCTCTGGTAAAATCAGCTTTAGGGGAGAAAGAGTTTATTCCACTTACAATTCCCCATTGTTGCCAAACAATGTGCTAATGTGCAGGCAGGAACTTGACCAGTTAGTCATATCACATTCAGAGCTGAGAGTAACATGAATGCCTGCAGGCTAGCTCAGGATCAGCTCCCTCTCTACACTTACAGATGACAGGACAGAGTACAAGGACATCTGCCTAGAGAATGCTCCCACTCACAGTGGTCTGGGGCTTTCCGCATTGATTCATGTAATCAAAACAATCCCTGACACACATAGCAACAAGACAACCTAATTCATCTCCCACTGAGGCTTCAGGTTCAGCTTATTCTACATTATACTAAGTTAACAACTAAAACATAACCATCACAATGTTGCAGATGATAAATAAAAATGGACAACATTATGTTGTCCTTGTTTAAAGGAAAAATGTCTTTCCTGTTTTTTTTTCATTTAGCATTTATTTTAGGGACGTATAAGCTTAATATGGTAGTTTGAATGAGAGTGTCTGGCACAGGCTCCCTTGTATCTGAACATTTGTCCCTAGTTCTAGCTGTTCTGGGAGGCTTTAAGAGGTACAGTTTTGTTGGAGTAAACACATCACTGAGGGCAGGCTTTGAGACTTCTTAAATCTTGTCAGATTTCCAGCTGCTCTGTCTGCTTCCTGTTATTTCTAAGTCTTATGCTCTATCTACCTTTTCTGCTTTGCCATGATGGAAACTAACTCTATGGAATCATAAACTAAATAAACTTTCCTGTAATTTATTTTTGTCATTGTTTTCTATCATAGTGACATCAAAGTAACTAATAGATTTACTTTCTCTGTGATATCACATGTACGATAGTAGCACATATACAACATTTTTTTCCATCTTTCTGACTCAGGAAGATTTTTGCAAGCACCTTTGTAGTCATCCTTTGAAATGTAAGCATCAGAGGAGAAAGCTTGCCCAGCATCAGTCTTTCTGGGAATAGAAGTCTGTCTTCAAGTTACAAAACTTCCTACTACAAAGAAGAGGAATGTAAAAGTACTTCTAATGTTGAGCTGGAGAGATTATTCAGGGGATAAGAGTACTGGCTGCTCTTGCAGAAAACACAGGTTGATTCCCAGCAACCACATGGCTAACAATCATCTGCACCTCCATTTCCAGGGGATTTGGTGTCCTCTTCTGATTTCTGAAGGCATTGCATGACACTTATATAAATGCAGGCATTGTATACATAATTATGAAAAAATAATAAATAAAATTATTTTTAAATGTTCAATTAATTTAAATCTAATCAATCAACTCTCAACATAACTCTAATTTCCTCCTGGGGCTAGAAGGTGCTGATATAACACATAATGTTATCAGGTCCCCTACATTTAGGACTCACTGTTGTTTATGTATCAGACATGGACATGTTTCATTGTACCTGCTTGATATACATAGGAATGTGTATTCTTCCTACCTGAAATGTACATCACATTTTGATGTGAAGCTTATTCAATAATAGAAGTGTTTTCCTTTTCTCATATATTGGATTGGAAGAATTTTAGTTTGGGATTTTTTTGTTTGTTTTTAATTACATCTCTCCACCAAATTGCCTTAAAGAAAATGTTATGAGTTTGTGAGATGAAAGTTAGACAAAAACTGATGCTGTTATAAATTATAATTTAATAACAACACAATATTCAGCACAATGTGATTGCACACTGGCTGGCGGGTAGGCAGCACTGATATAAATTTGAAGTAAGGCCAGCTCTCCTGCTCTTCTGTGCTCAAGTCACAAAGATGGCTGCACTGAAAGAGTGCCCGTATATAGTCAGAAAATTGTCTAGTCTCTGAATGAAGACTTGCAGAGTAAAGAATATTATGGCCATTATACCATAACCTGATAACTATAAAACTGAACTGATTCTTAGACAAAGTGAACAAATGCAGAACTCAAGAGAAAACTAGCCCTTGATTTCTTTTGTGAAGCCATTACCTAATAGAATACAGTTAGCACTTCTTCTTAAGAAACATCCATGTAACATCGTAGAGTGGACGCTTGAGTTATGCAGGGAAATAATGAACTTACACTCTTAGTATTGTCAACTGAAAAGTCCTCTTCCTATAAGATGCTTGTTATGTCATCAAAAATTCAGTCTGGTTCCTAATGAAGAATGATAGTATTCAGGAGCACTGGTTTGGTAAGCAACTAGATCATGAGAGTGGAGTTCTCATTGTGATATTATTGCTTTTTTTTTTTTTTTTTTTGGTCTTTT
Organism: Rhizomys pruinosus; assembly: GCA_009823505.1. Taxonomy (NCBI): domain Eukaryota; kingdom Metazoa; phylum Chordata; class Mammalia; order Rodentia; family Spalacidae; genus Rhizomys; species Rhizomys pruinosus. The sequence continues at coordinate 4,794,251 of VZQC01009923.1, forward strand.
CGAGACAGAGTCTCCCTGTAGCCCCAGCTGTCCTTAAATAAGCCTGGGAGTGACAAAAGGGGTCAGGCAGTTTAGGGAGAATATATCCATAAACAGCACTTTTTTTTTTTTTTCTTGGCAAAGAGTTACATGGTAGTCAGAAGCCAGAAAGTTTCTTGATTTAGAAATGCAGAAAAGGCCAAGGACACTGGTCTATGGTCTATATTTTTGTTAGCTTTCTTTCCTTTTACATGACAACCTAAAAGCCAGAGCTATGCATCATTAAATAATGCATTGTCATTTAAAGATATGCTCAAAACTCTAGTCCTAACAGTGGAGTGGAGAGACACATGGATAGCTCATGAGTCGTCACATGGATAGCTCATGAGTCATCACATGGAATGATAAGCTCTCCTCTCCGTTCCTCAACCCAGTAAAATATCCTTAACTCTTAGACAGTGACCTGTAGTGGCAAGCCTTTCTTGAGGTTCTACTCCAGGTGTATGAATACTATGCTCATTTCCATTAATGTAAATTCTTTCTTTTAATAAAGCTTCTTTAAAAATGTAGAGCTGGAGAGATGGCCTAGTGGTTAAGAGCACCGACTGCTCTTGCAGAGGACCCAGGTTCAATCCCCAGCACTCACATGGTGGCTGAGAACCATCTTTAACTCCAGTTCCAGGGGAATCCGACACCCTCTTCAGACCTCTGTGGCATTGCATGACACAGGTGCACAGACCTACATGAAGACAGTACATTCATTCACATAGAAAATAAATAAATTTTTAAAAATATAATATTCCATTATCCATGAAATTCATTTCTTAAATCTGTGAGTAAAGAACACAGACAGCTGCTGACATGGGGCAGCTTTTATGAATTTTGATTCAGATCATCCTTGAAACTTCAGTCAATTTGAATTAAAAATGTATTATGATCCTATAAAAATCCTTATGAAAAGAAAAATACTTTTGAGTAATTCTAGGAAAGTTGAACTTCAAACGTATTGCAAATGAATTTCATTATCAAATGTGATCTTCCTATATAAGAAATTAAGTTAACATCCCAAAGTAGAGACAAAATACTGAAGGCCACATACAGGAACATAATATTTTGATTTTAAGATACATGAAGGAACTAATATATAAGTAATGATTATCAGGAAAAGACAATACAGGAATATATTCATGCAGTTTAGATATCAGATTTATGAAATACAAAATAATGATGAGTACATATATTTCTTAATTTTATTTATTTTTTTTATGTGTATGAATGTACTGTCTGCATGTAGGTCTGTGCACCCATGTTGTGCAATGCCACAGAAGTCAGAAGAGGGTGTTGGATTCCCCTGGAACTGGAGTTCTCCTGGAATTGGAGTTACAGACGGTTCTCAGCTGCCATGTGGGTGCTGGGGATCGAACTTGGGTCCTCCGCAAGAGCAGTTGGTGCTCTTAACCACTAGGCCATCCCTCCAGTCCCTGTGATGAATATATTTTAATCATTAAAGAAATTGAAAGAAAGATTTAATTTAGTGTCAGAAAGTGAAACATTAGGATGAATAGCCAAGGAAGAACTTTAGATCAGCTATGAAGCTCATGTCCAACGTCCTTATGGCATGGAATCAGTATCCAGCATGAGAAAAATAAATATAAAACAAAACAAACAGACAAATGATATAAATGTCCAATCTTATATAAAACAATTCCTAATCTTAAAATTCAAAGTTTAGCTGTAAGAGCCAAATATAATAAATTCAATTATTGTTCCATTTTTAAAGTAATTCCCATTGACTGGGAATCTTTGCCTTGTTTTGCTACTAATGTAACCCCAATGTTAGCCAATCTGATCTGAACAAACTTTGATGTGAAGAGAATTTTTATCTTTTCCCTGCTTGCTATTCAAGAGAAGAGCAGTTACACTTGATAGAGTCTTTCATTTCTTTCTGGAGTTCACAACAAAACTACCTGGAGATAAAATGAACTGGTTCAAATATGGAATTCAGCTGGAATGTCAATTCAGGGTAAATAGCTCAAATGATAAATACTAGCATTAAAAGTGATAGTATATGAAATAATTAACAGTTACTGCACAGAGAAAATTATCTGATGATGTCTGAGGCTTTAGCTAATCTATGGCCTGAGATATATATATTTAGAGAGCAATCGAGCAAAATTATAGTAGAGCAAATAGAGAGCAAAATAACGGTAGTAGGTTCCCTTGGGGCCTGTGAGTTCCCCAGCAATGGGGTCTTGAACCAAGCTCCAGGACACGGTGTGTGTTTACTTCTGTGGAAATGGGATTGCATCCAATTAGAAAGCAACCATTTACCCCACAATATTCACACCACAATTTTCAACCCATGGGCATATCCTTTTATACAGGTGAATGTGCTGTAATTCAAGGAGTTCAAAGCTGAGTAAGACTAAATGACTTTCTTTTCTTGGGGTCAGAGTCAGCTTTCTTTCTCTTTTTCTAATATATTGTTTTATTGAATTTTCTGCATTTAGTACAATATATCTTAATCATATTTAGATACCCTTCTCTATCAGCACCCTCCCCCCATTATATGTCATATTTACTCATTTGATTTCCGGCATTCTGTACCCCAAGTCAAGTTTGTGCACCCAGGTGACCCTCCACAGAACTTCATCCACTGGAGCCTGTTCAGACTCCTTCCTTAAAGAAGGCCATCTCTCCTTCCCCTACCAGTAATCAACTGCCAATTCTTACTAAGCTAAGGTTGGGGCTTCTTTCCTATTTACCCAATTCTATGCTGGTTTGAGTTTGAGATTTGAGTTTGCATGGGTCTTGTACATTGTACACCATTGCTGTAAGTTCATAGGAGCAAGTTCCCACCCTCCTGGGAAACACTGTTTCCTTGTGGCCATGGACATGGAGAGTCAGTTTCTTAAAGAATGTAGTTCATGTTAGGTCAACTACACTCTAGTTAATTACTTCACATGCGGATAGTGCAAATTGGCATTCATGGGTTACTAAAATTTTTAAAAAGATAACAAAGTTCAGGAAGTAGAGAGGTGGGGTTGAATCTTTAAAAAGTTAGGAGGATGATTTGGGGAAAATTATGATCAGAATACCTTGTATTAATTTTTTCAAAGAATTAATAAAAATATTTATTAAGTTGATAGTGGCATTTTTTTATGTGTATGAGTGTACTGTATCGGTCTGCATGTAGGTTGGTGCACCTGTGTCGAGCATTGCCACAGACGTCAGAAGAAGGCACCGGGTTCCCCTGGAACTGGAGTTAAAGACGGTTCTTAGCCACTGTGTGGGTACTGGGAATCGAACCTAGGTCCTCTGTAAGAGCAGTTGCCACTTTTAACTGTCTCAGCCCCGACAGTGGCATTTAATATTGGAAATAATCAACAGATTTACAACTGGACTCAAGGACTACTTATTAAGTGGGAATTCAAGACTAGTACAGTAACATAGCTAAGTACTAATGGTTGTATTGATAATAGACCCAACTGAAAAAGCTATGACTGCCCCTTTCTAAATTAGTGTGCTTTCTTAGTATATCTGTGGGAAAACCCAGTTTAAGTTAGGTATGAATGGTCTAACATTCCAACCAGGACCCTCAGAGCCACAAGTAGGAGTCAGGGGACCTCCTTGGCCATGCACATGAAGTGGGATGTGGTGACACAAAATCTGGAATTGGGACCAGGGAGAGGCGATCACACTGCCTAAAAACCCACCCATTTTGTACAAAGGCTTTCTCTGTATTTGGATACCTTATCATGTGTCTGTGTGCTGTGCTTTCCCATGTGTGCTTCCTACATGGCTAACCATGGGAATAAATGTGATGAGCCACAAATGGGGCACAGATGTGGGGCTGGAGTAAACCCTGGAAAATTCAGGATGCAAACCTCACCATCTTGCCTTTTCTATCTTTCTTAACATCTACCTTGTGCTGTGGAGATGGCTCTCCTCATTGGTTGGACATATACGAGGCTAATCTGGGAACACTTAGCTTTGCATGCATGGAGGAAACTAGCATATCCCTGGCCTGATTCATAAAGCAGTCTGCCCACATGGAAGCCATAGAGACAGGCAGATTCCTGGCCTGCCTCTGTTATGGAATGAGCACCCCCCCCAACGCATGTGCTACTCCTACAGGCTTCCAGGTTGAGATTAACATCAAGGCTTACTAGCCAGGCTTGGCCTTGGAATCATTTTTCATAATTTTACAGGCCAAAAATTAAGACTTGGGTTCTAATTTCCAAAAACTTGTATTGCCCCTGCTATGGAAAACTGGTTCTTCAATTTGACAAGCTCTCAAGTCTACCCCTTCATATGTAAATCTCCCCTTGACTTGCTCAAGTGCTCAGCCAAAATGTTGATGCACTTCTTTCTGATGCAAATTAAGGCCTTTCACAAGAACTAAACTATCAAGATAAGAGCAGATTTTTGTTTTTGTTGTTGTTGGGGGTTTTTTTTGGGGGGGGCAAGTTTTCAGTTTTAAACTAAAAAGTTAAAGAAGTCATATTGCAGACATCTCTTACATATTCTAACCCTTTCAATATACCTTGGTCGTCTTTGTTAAGTCTTTCCTTTTGTGGGTTTCTTGGTTAACTGTTTTCAACATCCATGACTCTTCCTACCTAAATATAATCTTCCATAAACCTGCAACCCAGATACCTGCTAATTGTGGATCTGTTAGATCCATAATTGTGGTTCAGCTAGCTCAGTCACTTAAAGGGGCATCACTTCCTAAGTCAGAGGTAAAGCTTTGTGGATAAACACTCCTTTAGCTTGGGTGAAGGCTACATAGCAAGGGTCTTGAGAAAGGGGTAACAAACTCTTAGACTGGGTTCAGCTAACAGCATTGAGGCCTGTGGATTTGTTAACTCCAGCTCGGGGGTTGGGGGGCTACAAAAATAATCAATTTTGTCTCCTGTGGCATACTGGAATGATCAATTTCATAGCCAGCAGCTGCTATTGAAAGGTTATCAGTCTTTCAGGAGCTATCAGCTATTAGCAGTCCCCTATGAACAAATAGGGCTGGTCAAGACCCCCATTTTCTTCATTAGTAGTGTCCCTCAACTGGAGGGCACCAGTTCTGATAAGCACCAGTTGAGGGCATCACCAACACTGCCCTCAACTGGTGCTTATCAGAAAAGCCCTAAGAAATTAACATCTCTTGGGGTAGGTACCTTGAGACAATTTCAACCCATGGCCACTTGAAAGCTTTCTCTTAAATTTTGTATACAACATCTACTGATTCAAATTCATCCTAGCATGCTTAATTAAAACATCATATTTATTGTGCTAGATGGCTTTAGTGTCAACTTGTCACACCTGGTTTGAGGGAGCCTGTGCCTCAGCTTCTGCCTCCAGATTCCTGCCTTGAGTTCCTTCCTTGGGGTCCCTGAGTGATGAACTATGACCCAGGATTAGTGAGCTGAATAAACCCTCTCCTCCCCAAGTTGGTATTTGTCAGAGTGTTTTATCACAGAAATGGAAAAACAAACAGAAATTGGTACCAAGAATGGGGTATTGCTGTGACAGACCAGAACCTGAAGTGAAAACTTTTTTGTACTGGGACAATTGATGCTGGTTAGCTAGGGCTGAAAAATCAGCTGTATGTAACAAGAGACCAGCATCACTGTGGTGAACTCTTCTGGGAAGAATTTCTTCAGTGTCAAAACACAGAAGCTGTGGTCAGAGGGGGCCCAACCCTCCACCTCAATCCAGAAGCAGGACTTGGTAATATCTAAGAGTCTCCTATATGGTTATACTGTTGAAATGTGAAGCAGCCACAGAGAGCAGCTGAGACTTGGCACTGTGAGATGCCACAAAAAGCAATTGGTGAAAGTGCACCCTCAGTTGCAGTGAAGACCCCAGGATAGGAGGGGTCACAAAGATAAGCTGAAGCTTTGTACCAAGAGAGGTCAGAGGAGACCATTGGTAAAGGTGCTGCCTTACTTTCAGTGGAGACCACAGCTTTTCAGAGATGCCAGGACCATGGGATGACCACCAAGACCAGCAGCAGGTGTTGAATGGAGTTGACTTGGGTCTGCGAGATGAGTTGTGTGTGCTATGGACAGCAGAGTAAGAGAAGTGGGGCTACCAAATCCCACTGGAGTCCAGAAGATTATGAGTGAATTCCAGATGTCCAGCTTTGAGCTACTTTGCTGGACTTAGGTTTAGCTTAGGTGTGTCCAATTCATCCCTTTGAAATAAGACAGTACATGTTTTGGATTTTAAGAGACTTTTAACAAACTGTGAACTTTTTAAGTGCTTGGGCATTTTAAAGACTGTGGGGCTTTTAAGGTTGTACTGTCTTATGTTGTGATTAATGTTAACATCATACCTCGGGGACAAGCAATGGAAAGGTAGTGGTTTAAAAGTGATGTGTTTTGTGTGTCAAGTTGACAAAGGGTCAATTGTGCTAGATAGCTTTAGTATCAACTTGACATACCTGGTTTGAGGGAGCCTCAGTTGGGGAATTGGCTCCTTTGGACTGGCCTGTGGCCATGTCTGTAGAGTGCTGTCTTGATTGTTGAGCAATGTGGGAGGGCCCAGTCCACTATGGGTGGTGCCACCCTGGGCAGGTTGTTGTGTACTGTATAAGAGGGCAGGCTGTGCATGGGCCAGAAGAGCAAGCCAGTAAGAAGCATTCCTCCATGGGCTGTGCCTCAACTTCTGCCTCCAGGTTCCTGCCCTGAGTGCCTACCTTAGGCTCCCTGAGTGATGAACTATGACCCAGGATTTGTGAACTGAGTAGACCCTTTCCTCCCCAAGTTGGTGTTGGTCAGAGTGTTTTGTCACAGCAATGGAAAAGTGAACTGGAACATTACTTAAAACTGTGTTCTCTAGATATCTTTTCAGTAAAAATATGTGCACGATTAATTAATTGGTTGATTATTTTAAATGTTCTGGCATTAAAATTCATTTTGGTCTTTTACATGTGTTTCACTTTGATGACTTTATTCAGAGAGTTCTTGATTACAAGTGGTTTGTGTTCTGATGCCACCTACCTGCCTCTGTGTGCATACCAGGCACTGAGCTAAGCACCTGGCATTTTAGTAACAATTAATCCTAAATCATGTTTGCAATTTTTTGAACTGCTTTTTAAAATTGATTTATAATAATACAGTGTTTTAATTTCAGCATTCTGGAGAGAGAAACAGATGGATTTCTATGAGAGTTTCCATGCCAGCTTGGTCTGACAAAAAACACCGGCTCTGATAAATTGTTTTTTGATAACTAGTAATAAAAATCCTCACAATGTAAATTAAAATCTTGGTTCAACTTAAAAAAGTAACTAAAACAACTATTTTGTGTTTTTCTTTAAGCCCACCTTAAAACTGTGTGCATGTGTGAGTGAATACATGTTTGTATTTTGATTTCTTATAATTCTGCAGGTTTATGTCTAATTAGGAGTCAACTGTAAACAAAGATAGAGTTATCTCATGAAGACTGTTTTATACCATTTGTTGTTAACAAATTTTAATTTGTTTTATATAAAATTTTAGGATGTATCTACATACTGTTTAAATGCAGTAAAGTCTGACTTAGTTAGAACTGGCCCTTCTATCTCAGACTCAGGTCTGCTAATATAATCAAACCGCTAACAGATAAATTAATTTCAACAAAGCTATGGTTTTTTGTAATTTGCTTTTCTTTATTAAGAGTTACTAATGTAGTTATAGATGTATAGTGGCAATTAAATACTTTACTTGGTATATGCTTCTTCCTGGTTGTGCTCCTTCAACACCTGAGGTGAAGATTCAAACAGTTTCTCATAATATTAAAGTGTTATTAAAAAATTTTAGTCTCTAAGGATATGTTAGTATTTTTTTTAATAAATACTTTTATTTCCAAATACAATTTTGGGACATTTTCAAATGTGTCTTTTCTGTGCAGAATATTCCTCAATATAATTAAAACCATATACAACAAACCCACAGCCAACATCATTCTAAATGGTGGAAAAATTAGAACCATTTCCCTTAAACTCAGGAACCCAGCAAGTCTGCACTCTTTCTCCACTCCTTTTCAATATAGTGCTTGAAATGCTCACTAGAGCAATAAGACAAGAAATGGAAATTAAAGGAATACTAATTAGAAGAGCAGACACTAAACTATCTCTTTTTGCAGATAACATGCTTTTTTACCTAAGAGACACCAAAAACTCCACCAAAAAACTCCTATAAAGGATTAAAAGTTTGAGTAAACTGTCAGGATACAAAAAGAAAAATCAGTAGCCTTTCTTTATGCAAGTAAAAAGCTATTGGAGAAGGAATACAAGGATACCTTCCCATTCACAACAGCATCAGAAAAAAAAATATGAAGGAACAAACCTAACCAAGGACACTAAAAATCTCTACAACAAAAAAATTTAAATCCCTGAAGGAGGAGATTAAGAAGACACTAGAAGATTGAAGGAGCTCCCAGGCTCATGGACTGGAAGATTTAATATACTAAAAATGACCATCCTGCACAAAGTAATACACAGATTCAATGTAATCTCAATTAAAATCCCCATAAGTTTCTTCACAGACTTAGAAAAAAAAATTCTTAAATTTAGATAAAAAAACAAAAGACCCCAGATAGTGAAGGCAATCCTGAGGAAAAAGAGCAATGCAGGGGGATTACTATACCAAACTTCAAACTATATTACAGAGCTATAGTCATAAAAACAGACTGGTATTCACACAAAAATAGACTTGTAGATTAATGGAACAAAATTGAAGATCCAAACTTTAGCATGTGCAATTTTAGCCACCTCATATTTGACAAAGGGACCAAGAAGACTTAATGGAGGAAAGATATCATCTTTAGCAAATGGTGTTGGGGAAACTGCATCACCACTTGTAGAATAATAAAATTAAACCCCTACTTCTCACCTTCTATAAAAATCAACTCCAAACAGATCAAAGACCTCAATGTGAAACTTAATAGAAAATTTTGGCATCCTACAAGACATAGTTGAAGGAAAAGATTTTCTAAATTATACAACTTCTGTACAGCAAAAGAAACAATCAAAAAGGTGAAGAAAAAAGCACAAAGTGGGAGGCAACCTTCACTATTTATACATCTGACAGAGAATTAACATCTGGAATATATAAATTACTCAAAAATCAAAGAAACAAGAGAAAAAATGACCAACACAGAATATGGAATAAGAGTTGAACAGAGACTTCACAAATGAAGAAGAAAAATGGCTGAGAACATCACCAACTTAACACTGAGAAAGAAAAGATACAGCTTTGCATTGTGCAAGATGTACTAAGAAATACCAGCAGAGAAGTTGGCCCATCTAAACATTAAAAGGAAGAAAAGCCTCAGACTGCTAAATACATCAAACATCTCTGTGGATCCTATTTGTAACAACTATGTATAAAAATTACCTTCTAGGGGCCACAAAGTCTTAATATAAGAGACCTTCTTACCTCCTTTTCATAGAACAAAGAAATACATGATGGCAATGAAGTCATTCTCTAACCATAATTTAGAGCTGTCCTGTTATAGAGGTAATCTCCTACAAAACCAGTATAACTGCTTTCTTTAATTGACTAATAGACATAGGAACTGTGAAAAGGATTATTCTCTATTCAGAACCAAATATCATACTAAAGTCTATTTAGGCTGTGCATTTAAGCAAAACATATTAATACAGGAGAGCTCTGATATCAGCAATGGATTCTTCTGCCAGGGAGATGTTGGCCAGGGGATCCAAGCTCCCACAAAAGGTAAAGGCTTCTTGCCTGTAACCTGGGATACCTGCAAGAAGAGAGGGGTTAAGGCCCTGCTGTTGAATACCTGATGTAAGCATGGGAAATATGTATTGAGACCACATTTTCAAGTGTACATTTGTTTTCTGGAATACCAAAGAGTGTTACCAAAGGCCACTAAACCAATAAAGCAAAAATTAGTCTCCTTGAGTCAAGCAAGACTTCTCCGTCAGCATCAGCTACACCTCACCTGCCTGGAAATACTCGGCAGCAGTGGCAGCCATATGTCTCTATATCCCAAATCTAATTGGCTATTAGCTCTCTCCTTGGAGGAATAACTCATGGCTGATGCCACAAGCTTACATCCTCTAGTGGTTAGGAGATGTTATAAGCCACAGTAAGACCTTGTCATCTTTTACAAAAAAAAAATGTAATTCATGGATTAGCATACCATCCAAACATCTGTGTCTATAGCAAAGTTACCTACCATAATAATTAGTACTGTTTAAATACTAAGATATCTAATTGCTTGTGCTTCATTAGCAGGATCGAAAGGTTATTCCTGGACAAACTGTCAGCCAATGAAAGGAAACAGCCAGAACTGATCAGAGTCCAAAAGGACATCTCCAGAGAAAGTAGACTGTTTTGCTTCTTGTCCACCTGTGCCCCTTTTCTAAGCCTGGAGAACAATCTGCAGAAGAGGGGGTGTGGAAGAATGTAAGGGCTGCAATTGGGGTGAATGGTGAAACTACAGCAATATAGACTGGACACTTATTTGATCAACTTGATTGTACATACAAGCCCCTTCAGCTGGATGGTGGGAGCCTTGAGCTGTGAGGGTTTGGGCATAACTGCTGGCAAATTGGTTTTACATGAAGTATGTTTGGACTCATAACTTATTACTTACTGTTAAAAAATAAAATAAAAAAAGTATATAAAATTTAAAAAAATGGCTGAGAAGCATCTTAAAAAGTGTTCATTGCCACTAATAATTAAGGAAATGCAAATTAAAACCAGTTTAAGATTTGACCTTACTCCAGTAGGACTGGCTATGATCAGGAAAGCAAAGGAAACCAAATGGTGGATAGGTTGTTGGGAAGGGGAATACTTATCTACTGTTGGTAGGAAGGCAAACTCTTGCAACTCCTGTGGGAAGCAGTCTGGAGAACTCTCAAAGGCTCAAAATGAGCCTACCACTTGACACAGTCATATTTCACCTGGGTATAACGCCACAAGACTCATTTTGTAGTGGAGATACATGGACATCTATGTTTATTGCACCTCTCTTCACAGTAGCAAAGAGCTGGAAGCAACCCAAGTGTCCTTCAGTTGATGAGTGTACAAAGAAAATGTGGTACATCTACACAATGGAATTCTATGCGAAGGTAAAGAAAGATTACATCATTAACTTTCCAGGTAAATGGATGGAACTTGAAGCCATTATGCTATGTGAAATAACACAGTACCAGAAAAACACATGGCATATGCTATCACTCATTTGTGGATCCTAGCACCAAATCTCTATTTGGAATGCAAACTGAATATTTTTTTCTTTCTTCCTTTTGTAGTAAATATAATACCTGCTGTTACACATCAACTTGCTATGTAATATAGTAATGCAAATTAATATTTTTCTTTACTGGCATACAACTCTACTGTTAAATTGTGAATCCCTAAACATATTTTGGAATTAATGTATAGTTTATTTTCAGATATCATAATTCTGGTATATGTGTGGTGTGTATATACATATTTTGGAGTGATACAAATTGGAAATAACAGCAGCAACAAAAAAGACTGTGTCGATGAACTGACTGGAACAGTAAACTTCTGCCTAAACCAGTAAAGTTCTGCATAGAAACAATTAAAATAAAAACTGAGAAAAAAGATACAAGACACGTATGGAAGAATGCAGTAGCTCTGGCAGGGTGGGGGACATGGAAGGGGAAATGGGTCTAAATTTGATTAAGAAATATTGTATGAAATGTGCAAAACTTCAATAAAAATAAAAAATAGAACAAAAATTATACATGTTGGAAAAAAAAAGAAAAAAGTAAGGGGCCTTGGGAGGAGTGGAGGGGGAGAAAGGAAAAGAGTGTGAATCCTGCATAAAATTCTCAAAAAGTAAACAGTTATCAGGTGGTTATAAAACAGGAAGTTGTAAAAGTTGAGAGTTAGAGTCATGTGGAAGAGGATTACAAAAATCAAGATAACCATGCTCTTCCTGGACTTAATTTCTTTTTTTATAAAATATTTTTATTGGCATTTTGTATCTTTCGTACATCATTTCTCAGTCCAATTTTAGACACACTCCCTTTTCAATGTCCCCAGTTCATGCATTCTGCCATACATGTCTTGCATCTTTTTCTCAGTCTTTTTAAAGTTTTTATCTACAGAAGTTTATTGTTTGGGCAGAAGTTAACTGTTTCAGTCAGTTCTTTGATATAGTCTTTTTGTCCTTATTCCCTCCCATTTGTATTGCTCCAAAGTATGCGTATATGTATATGTAATGTATATACCAAAATTATGACCTCTGAAAATAAACTTTGCTTGCAGGAACTAAACTTTCATGTTTAAAAAAAAAATTTAGTGTCTGATTGGAATTTCGCCAAAAAAAAAAAAAATGTCCACCGGAATATGGTTTTTGCCTATGTAATTGAAACCACAAAAGTCGGGGCTGCACCCTCCAGATCCCGAGCTAAGGTGCAGTTGCTCTCAAATAAGGCTAATTCAGCTGATTGGAATCCTGGAGTCTCTGTGGTCTTTCTACCAGGGGTCTCAACACAGTAACATTATGGAGGTCCCACTGAGATCCTGGGAGAGAAGACCCCAATCCCAACCCAGAGGCAGCCGAGGGACCAGGCCCTATGTGCACGAATCTCACTAATTATTAGGCCCATGGGAGCCCCATACTGCTGAATGGCTGAAAACCAAAGGTAAATTATTGGAAGTTCACACAAGTCATCCGGAGGCTGACAAGTAAGTTCCTGGGTCTGGAGAAATCCGAGGAGACAGAGAGATTGGTCGAAATCAGTAATCTAGTCTCCAGGGGCAGAGAGGAGATGTCCTTGAACCTGAGTTAGTTTCTGTAAAATACAGAATGTGACTGAGTGTGGCCACTTTATGTTTGTATGGTCTGACCCTGTCTTCATTTGTATTTATTGTTACTTGTTTTGTCTTCTGGATCACTGTGGTTTTTTGTACCTATAACATCTGGGGCAGACATGGGAGGTGGACTGAGCTCAGCTTAGACTCCCCTTGGTTGTATGCTAAGACATTTTCAGGAAAACATCCAGTAAGATACCAGATTACAGGATGAAACTCTCCCCAGGAATACTGCAGACACTGTGAATCAGAATAGCCCACTTTTGACATTGGGTGGCCAGATGTTGGGCCTGCCCCCCCACCACCATTGGCTCACTCATTGGGTGGCTAGGGATCATGAGGACTCCTGGCCATCCAAACCAATAGCCTTATATTGATACATGGCTTTCTTTTTTCCAGAACCCCCTCCTTGTGCCCTCAAAATGGGAAATTGCCATATGGCAAAATGCATGAACTGGTGTGGGGAGGAGGGAAGGGAAAGGGGAGTATGTCTAAATTGAACTGAACAATGATGACTGAAATACCCAAAACATCAATAAAAGTATTCTATTTAAAAATTCTCAGAAAGTAAATTCATTGTAACCTCAAAAACTCTGATACTAAAGGTTCATAATGATGGTAATAAAAGGTATGTTGATACTGCATTTTACATGGAAGTTTCTAGATACCAGATAATATGCTAAACATAACAGACCAAACTGACTAAAAATTACAAAATTAAAAGTTACAATTAAAATACTACTGAAGGCATCATTGTCTCTGATTTAAAGTCATACTATAGTGATATAGTAATGAAAAAGCATGATAATGGCATTAAAATAGATACAGGATAAATGGGATTGAATCGCAGACATGAAATTATGCCTACTCACCTACACGTACCTGAGTTTTGACAAGATCAAAGTTTTACTTAACAACTTTCTGTTTATTTCATTGATCAAGGAAGTCTTTCCATACTAGTACTTAGGCATGACAGGACAAACAACACTATTTACAGACAAAACTTACAAAAGTTTTCTGTCACTTGATCTCATAGTAAGGGAAAAGAAAACTGCGAGGTAAGCAGAATCATGTAGAGAAACATAGCAAAAGAATTAATAAGATGAGGCTCTTTTGCACCAAGAGGATAAAATGATCCATACACTCTGTAGCAAGTAGGACTGATTTCACATGCTGGCAGGACCTGGAACAGTTGGATACGTGTGTGTGTGTGTGTGTGTGTGTGTGTGTGTGTGTGTGTAAGCCAAGGTCTGGCCTATTTTCCTAATGTTACTGCATACCTAGAATATTTTATCTGTAGGTTCACAGAAAAGAGGTTAGTGGCTTGGTCCATCTACTTTTACTTATTTCACAATGTTAGGATTTAAAACATAAAATCTAGTATAACTCACAAAACAAAATGGGTACTAAGTACCCCAACCAGAAAAGACACTGAGAAAACCCCCATTAAAATGGCATTTGACAATCTGTTGACATTTATTGTTTGTATAGAATATTTTACTTGTGAACACATAATAATTCTAGTTATCTTTAGTGAGTTAAAACAATTCATATTATGTATCAATAATTTCTTAAATAGGAAGATAAATACTATCAGCTTTTTAAATGAATCATACAAAGATGTATATCTATTTTGACTACTGAAATTAAAGACTGTAAAATTTCCTTAAAAGTTTAAACAGTCTAATCCATGCACCTGTATATTCAGAGTTGACAAACATAAGATTTATTCAGTGACTACTCTTCATTCAGTAAATATTGCTATTCAGCATATAAAAATAAAAACATTTAAAATCAATCAAATGTACCACAGAGAATATTAAATTTAGATTTAAAAAAAATAGTCCAGTGGTGATTCATTGGCACCTAGAGCAATTGCTGCATATAATTAGTCATATATTCACTGTATTATTTTGTCATACAGAGGATTGGGCTTAAGGCTTTCCATATGCTAGGCAGTTTTTCCCACTGAACTATATCACATGTTCTAATTTTAAATTATTAAAGTAATATAATAAATGGCTTAATGTTTGGTAAACAAATAAAAAAGAATTCATTTAAGCAGTCTTTTCCCATTTTTTTTTCTAAATAGTGTCTAATTACACAAAACAGGTAGTTTTGTGGAACTAATTTATATTTTATTTTGCCTTGAGTCAACAGAATTTTCCATGTTTTGATCATGGCTTGTGTCTATACTATCCCACAGTTCTGAAAAGAATCTCTGCTCTGGAATATCTTCTCATTCCTTTCTTTCCTAGATCCTCAATTTCTTAAAGTCTAAAGGAACATTGTGTTCAACAATCTTAGGAAGTTGTTTTCCTGGGAACCACATACTTTGTTCATTTCCATTCAGAGAGGCCACAGTGGGTGGTAATAAACAGAAGACATTTGTCAAATCTAGGCGACCTCAGATTATTTCCTGGAACTTCAGAAGCACAGCCCATGTACCAAATAAAGCACTCACTGGCTCCTCTCTGGGGAGAAGCACAATACAGAAAATCATGGAAAAAAAGTTCACAGACAGTAAATTCCTCTGAGTGGTTATTTTGTGGTGATTCAAAATCTTGGCTGGAATTTGAAATTACCTGCAAAACACAAAATATTGATTCTAAGGCTTCACTCTGAACATTTGATCAAAGTCCCCAATGGTAGATTTCATATACTGCTCTATTTTACAGTTATAAAGAACATTCTAGCACACCCTAGTGTTGAGAATCGTTAGTGGCTTCTGAGTAAAGAACCAGCTGCTTTTCTTGGAACTTTTACGTTTGCATCAATAATGAATTTTAGATGTGAACAATCTGGTAGAGATTGTTTTGGGAAAATGCACCCGGCATTTGTTGTTTTCCCACGGTGACCTCCCCCTGGCTCTGTAGACCAGGCTGGCCTTGAACTCACAGATATCCACCTGCCTCTTCCTCCAGAGTGCTGGGATTAAAGGTGGAGAGCTTTTAAATGATACATTTTTGCAGTTTTCAATAGAAACTGGAGCCCACATCAAGTCCGTTCATATTCTTAAAGCCAAGGGAGTTTTTTAGCTTTTTCCTGTGGAAAACATTTGAGAAATATCATTTTACCTCAAGGCTTTCTTAATTGTAAAGAAAGTGAGAAGCAGATTGGGTAACATCAACTCGGGAGTGCTACTGTGCCATTTAATTCATACAATAATGAAGTGAACATTCCTTTATAATGAATTACTATTGTTATTTTTTATTTATTTTTTATGTGTATGAGTGTACTGTCTGCATGTAGATTGTGCACCCATGTTGTGCAATGCGGTGGAAGTCAGAAGAGGGGGTCAGATTCCCCTGGAAGTGGAGTTAAAGATGGTTCTTGGGGCTGGAGAGATGGCCTAGTGGTTAAGAGCGCTGACTGCTCTTACAGAGGACCCAGGTTCGTCCCCAGCACCCACATGGCTGCCAAGAACCGTCTGAAACTCCAATTCCAGGAGAACTCCAGTTCCAGGGGAATCTGACACCCTCTTCTGACCTCCGCAGCATTGCACGACATGGGTGCACAAACTTGCATGCGGATAGTACATTTATACACATACAAAAATAAATAAAATAAAAAAAAATAAAAATTAAAAAAAAGATGGTTCTTAGCCACCATCTGGGTGTTGGAAATTGAACCCGGGTCTTTTGCAAGAACAGTCGGTGCTCTTAACCAGCCCTGAATTATATTATTATTAATGCCACCAAATTTGCCTCTTATTTTCTGTTGCTAAGAGAAACTTTTCTTCATCTGGGTATTTGTGGATGTGGTTTGCTTGTCTTGGGATCATTCCTGTATTCTATAATTAAGACCAAAATTTCTTGATTGAAAATGAAATTCCATCTTATGTTATTTTGGTATTAACTTTATTGATTCATCATTATATATTTTATAAAATTTTATGTTCAGCAAGAATTTAGGGAGCATGTGTTGGATAGCTTTAGTGTCAACTTGACACACCTGCGTTGAGGGAGCCTCAATTGGGGAATTGGCTCCATTGGATTGGCCTTTGGCCACATCTGTGGAGTATTGTCTTGATGGTCGAGCAGTGGGGGAGGGCCCAGCTCACAATGAGTGGTACCACCCTGGGCAGGTGGTTGTGTACGGTATAAGAGGTTAGGTTGGGCATGGGTCAGAGAAGCAAGCCAGTGAATAGCATTCCTCCATGGCCTGTGCTTCAGCTCCTGCCTCCAGATTCCTGCCTTGGGCTCCCTAAGTGATGAACTGTGACCCAGGAAATGTAAGCTGAATAAACCCTTTCCTCCCCAAGTTTGTGTTGGTCAGAGTGTTTTGTCACAGCAATGGAAGACAAACTAGAACAGAAATTGGTACCAAAAGAGTGGGATATTGCTGTGACAGACCTGACCTTGGTGTTTTGGGGAAGGATTGTGGAGGCGTTTGGAACTTAGGGCTGGGAAGATCGTTGAATGCCTAAAGATCATTGCTGTGGAGCTTGGAGCAGTTTTGCTGAAGGAGTTGTAGAAGATGGAGGCCTGGCTTTTGAAGTTTCTAGTTTCAAAGGGGAGCAGAGATCATTAGGACTGTGTAATCTGTGGTTCTGGTCAGCTGGGGCTGAAGAATCAGCTGTAAGTAATAAGAGACCAGAAACTGAAGTGAAATCATTGTTGTACTGGGACATTGATGCTGGTTAGCTGGGGCTGAAAAATCAGCTGTAAGTAACAAGAGACCAGCATCACTGTGGTGAAATCTTCTGGGAAGAATTTCTTCAGGGTCAGCACACAGAAACTGTGTTCCAGAAGGGGCCTGAGCCTCCATCTCAAGCCAGAAGCAGTACTTGGTAGTATGTAAGAGTCTCCTATATGGTTCTGGTGTTGAAATTTGAGAGGGTCACAGAGAGAAGCCGAGGCTTGGAACTGTGAGAGGTCAGGAAAGACCACTGGTGGAAGTGCACCTCAGTTGCAGTGGAGACCCCAGGATTGCAGGGGTCATGGAGCGAAGCTGAGACTTTGCACCATAAGAGGTCAGAAGAGACCAATGAAGAAGGTGCTGCCTCAGTTTCAGTGGTGACCCCAGCTTTTTGGAGATGCTAGGACCATGGGATGACCACCAAGAGCAGCGGCAGGTGTGGAATGGAGTCGGCCTGGGCCTGCGAGATGAGCTGTGTGTGCCATGGATGGCAGAGTCGGAGAAGGGGAGCTGCTGAAACCCTTTGGAGCCCAGAAGATCATGAGTGAATCCCAGGTGTCCAGCCTTGAGCTACTTGCTGGACTTAGGTTTTGTTTGAGAGTGCCTGATTCTTCCCTTTGAAATAAGACAGTACTTGTTTTGGATTTTACAGCAGCCCACAGTTAAGAGGGGACTTGTTAATTAGCTATGAAACGTTTTTTTTTTGTTTTTTTTTTGGTTTTTGAGAGACAGGGTCTCCCTGTAGCTCTGGCTGTCCTGGAACTCACTCTGTAGACCAGGCTGGCCTCAAACTCACAGAGATCCGCCTGCCTCTGCCTCCTAAGTGCTTGCTTTGGATTTTACAGCAGCCCATAGTTAAGAGACTTTTAATAGACTATGAACTTTTAAGTGTTTGGACATGTTAAGGTCTGTGGGGCTTTTAAGGTTGTACTGTCTTAGGTTGTGATTAATGTTAACATCATACTTTGGGGATAAGAACTGGAAAGGTGTTGGTTTAGTAGTGATGTGTTTTGTGTGTCAAATTGACAAGGGGTCAATTGTGCTGGATAGCTTTAGTGTCAACTTGACACACCTGGTTTGAGGGAGCCTCAATTGGGGAATTGGCTCCATTGGTTTGGCCTGTGGCCATGCCTGTGGAGTATTGTCTGACTGTTGAGCAGTGTGGGAGGGCCCAGCCCACAAGAGTGGTGCCACCCTGGACAGGCTGTTTTGTACAGTATAAGAAGGCAGGCTGGGCATGAGCCAGGGGAGTAAGCCAGTGAACAGCATTCCTCCATGGCCTGTGCTTCAGCTCCTTCCTCCAGGTTCCTGCCCTGAGTTCCTGCCTTGGGCTTTCTAAGTGATGAACTGTGACCCAGAAGATGTAAGCTGAATAAACCCTTTCCTCCCCAAGTTGGTGTCAGTCAGAGTGTTTTGTCACAGCAATGGAAGACAAACTAGGACAGAGCAGAACCAAAATACATACATTAGGTCCATTTTGTAAATGTAAAAACGTTTTTCTTAACTTTTTTTGCAAATCTGTGTGTGCCTGCATTAATTTTGTATAGCAATCTGTGTGAAGCTGCACTTAGATTTTAAAGGACATGCAATCCCCTGAACCTGGAATAACAGGTTGTTGGGAGTCACTTATCATTTTCTGTGGAATGGAATTTATTCCTACTGTAAGAAGAATAAGTAAGTGCCTTAACCTCTGAGCAGTCTCTGCAGCCTTCAAATAGGAAAATGTTTTTGTTTAAATTAATGGATCATGTGATCTTGATTACCAACATGTTCTCATTTGGAATAAGCTAGAAAATAAATATTTTTGGATGTTTATCCAGAAAGGATTAAGTGAGGAGACAGAGTTTCCATCAGAGGGGGTGGAACTTTATTTAGGCAATTACATGGGGACTTTTGATGAAGAAGCAGTTTCCTCTCAGCCTTAACGTCTTTCTGATCAGGCACTTCTATTCCTGTTGCTGCTTCTGCTGCTGTCTCCCACTGACATAAGATTCCAGCTGCTTCAGTCTTACAGTGGGGACTGGATACCAGAGATCTTTCAGGAATCACAAGGCCTCAGCACCAGATTAGAGTACAGAAACTTAACTTCATTTTCTGGGCTGCTGCCAAATTCTTCACCTCTCCCTCCCTCATCTAGCTATTGCTTGATAACACAGCCCCACTCTCCTAAGAACATTTTAAAATATTTTCTGTTACATTTTATATGCATTCCATAAGGGCTGTTCCTCTAGTGAGCTTTGCCTAACATAAGTGGATTAAAATGTTTATTTCTATTTTACTAAATATTATTAGTACAATTCAAATTTCATTTAGTTTATATTTTCATATTAGTATTTATAGAGTTTCCAGCTAATATCTGATTATTACTACAAGAACTTATAGATAAAAGTGTAGCAGAAATATTCATAGAGGAAAAATATAGAAGGTATTGCTATCTGAAATCAAGCATTAAATGTCAAAGTGTTCTACAAAATGAAGCAATCATCTTGCTTTTTGACTTATTCCTATTATCATAGAGAAAAAGATAACAGTGAACATTATTCTGAGTATTTATTTTCTAAATTGTAATGTTGACAATATAGCACCACCAGTACTTTCATTAGGACAAGAAATAAATTATTTAATTATATAAATTAGGCATAATATTAAAACATAATTTGCAAGTAAAACATTAAATTAGTGAAAGTGTCACAAATAAAATTCAGAGTACAGGTAGAAAAGTTCAATTTTAGTTTGGTATTTCAAAGGGATTTTGAAAAATAAAAACTGGTATTGAAAATATAAATTGCCTAGGGCTAAATATGACTAAAATATTTTTACAGTATTTATGGGAACAATGATAAAATAGTGTTTTGATATATGAATACAAATTGAAAAAAGAAAACTGTGAATTTTAACCTTCAAATTTACCTAAGATATAACATCAATAAGATATCTCAGAGCTTGTATGATGGAAGATCCTGTAACCAACAAAACTGATGACCTGATGTAAAACCCCAGTACCCACTGACCTTCTCCAAATTCTCCTCTGACTACAACACATGTGGGTTATGGTATCCACAGGTACACACATATCAATAAATAGGTAATAAAAGTACTTTGAAAAACATGAAATCTCTATGAAATTCAAATTGTTTTAAATTTAAGATCTATCTAAATTAATTCAGGAAGTTATATTCAAAAATACCCATTCATAGGCTAGGTAAAGTGAAACAGGTAAAGTGCTTGTTGTGTAACCATGATTGACTGAGTTCAGATCTTCAGCAAATGTGTAACAATCAGGCATGGGCCTGAGCATGTTTGTAGGAGGCAATAGTTGGATGATGTTTTATGTATAGCAAGATATTTCAATTAATCATAGAGTTAAACTAAATGTGATAGTGGATTGTTTCATTTAGAGTGAGTCTACTGTTTATTTGTTTAAACATGAATTCTTTTTATTTTCTCATTCAGTTGTAGGTTGATTTCCTTCTGGTTCATATGATGCAGGTCAAAGTTCAAGGATGGCTAGAAATTTGAAAATAATGTCACTCAAGCAACCTGGAGTTGGTACATTTTAGTGGCTGGTATTTCAACCGATAAGGAAGAGTCAGCTTTCCTCCCTATGGTTCTCTTTATCCTATTTTTTGGATTCCTTTTTAACTTGGGGCCTCAATTAAGAGAAGGGTCTTTTCTGGTGACCACAGAGAATGTAGGTCTCTAATTTCAGAAAACATCCTTGACATTCTGCCTTCTATTGTTGAAATTGTTGACAGAGCTCACTTATCTTTGAAAACAAAGAGTATAAACAACATCTGGATGGCTTCTTACCAAGGTCACATCACAGAAGACTGTGGGCATTGAAGGTGCAGCTGCAGTGACCTGGGAGAGAGTGTCCTGCTCCACACTCTTTCGGCTACTGCAGGTCACTTGAGAAGTAAATTATTGTTTTAAAACATTATATTAACACAATTTATTGTTCCTTTGCAGGAAAACTTTTAACAATCCACTAACATTAAAAATTTTAGTATTTGATTCAAATGCAAAATGAAGAGGCATTATAAAATTAAATCAACTCACAATAAAATATGTTTGTAATCGTACAGCCTATGAATCACAAGGTGCTTAAATATAATAAAACATTATACTCTTTAGGAATTGAAGCCAGAAAAAAATGTCAAAACATTTCAGATAATCAAAAACTAATTCACAACAGATTTGTAAATGAATAGAGGTAAAGAAAGATGACATCATGAACTTTGCAAGGTAAATGGATGGAACTCAAAGCCATTATGCTGTGAAGTAACACAGTCCCAGGAAAAACAAGCAGAGAATGGTCTCCCTCATTTGTGGATGCTAACACCAAATCCCAAGTTGAAAGGCAAGCTAAACAACAGTATTGTTATATTTCTGTTTATATGAAAGCAACTAGGTTGTTATAATGTAAATGGCATTGAGTTCCATTTACCTTGCAAAGTTCATGATATCATCTTTCTTTACCTCTAAATAGTACTCCATTATGTAGATATACCACATTTTTGTCATCTGTTCCTCTGTTGGGGGGCATTTGGGTTGGTTTCAGTTCTTCCCTATTCTGAAGAGAGCTGCAATAAACAGGGATATGCATGTATCTTTGCAGTAGGATGGAATCTTTTGGTTATATACCCAGGAGTGGTATGACTGGGTCAGGTGGTAGGCTCATTTTGAGTCTTTTAAGCATTCTCCACACTGCTTTCCATAATGGTTGTACAATTTTACATTCCCACCAGCAGTGGATGAGCCTTCCCCTTTCCCTGCAACCTCTCCAGGATTTAGAGTCTTTTGTTTTCTTTATCTTAGCCAGTGTTATTAGAGTGAGATGATATCTGAGAGTGGTTTTAGTTTGTATTTCCTTAATTATTAATGATGTTGAACACTTTTTAATATGCTTCTCAGTCATCTTCCATTCCTCACCTGTGAAGACTCTGTTCAGCTCTTTACTCCATCTTTGGAGTAGGTCATTTGTTTTCTTCTTTGTTTTTTGAGTAGTATATATATATTCTTGATGTTAATGCTCTGTCAGACATATCACTGGTGAAGATTTCCTCCCACTCTGAGAGTTTTTTTTTTTTTCTAAAATTCCTTGACTGTTTCTTTAGCAGTACAGAAGCATATGAGTTTGATGAGGTCCCATTTGCCGACTGTTGACCTTATTTCCTATGCAGCTGCTTTCTGATTTGAAATGTCTTTTCCTATGCCTACGTCTTATAGGTTGTTGCCAAATTTTTCTTCTGTCACCTTCAGGGTTTCCGGTTTCACGTTAAGATCTTTGATCCAATTAGAGTTGATTTTTGTACAGGATGAGAGATAGGGGTTAAATTTTGTTCTTCTACAAATGGTGATCCTGTTTTGCCTGCCCTATTTGCTGAAGATGCTATCTTTCCTTCAATGAGGTTTTTTTGCCCCTTTGTCAAATATGAGGTGGCTGAAATTGTATAAGGTCAAGTTTGGTTCCATTGGTCAATGGGTCTGTTTTTATGCCATTAACAGGTTGTCTTTATGACTATGGTCCTGTGATATAGCTTGAAATCTGGTAGAGCACCCCCCCCCCATTGCATTTTTCACTCAGAGTTGCTTTGGCTATTTAGGGTCTTTTGTTTTTCCATATGAATTTAAGGATTTTTTTTTCTAAGTCTGTAAAGAAACTTATGGGGATTTTGATTGGGATTGCATTGAATCTGTATATCAACTTGGGTAAAATGGACATTTTTACTATATTAATTTTTCCAATCCATGAGCATGGGAGGTCTTTACATCTTTTAATGTCATTTTCAATCTCCTTTGGGGGTTTAAAATTTTTGTTGTAGAGATCTTTGGTATGTTTGGTTAGGTTTATTCCCAGGTATTTTAATATTTTTGAGGCTTTTGTGAGTGGGAAGGTCTTTTTATATTCCTTCTCCACTTGTTTATTGTGGTGTAAAGAAAGGTTTCTGATTTTTCTAGATTAATTTTGTATCCTGCCACTTTACTGAAACTCTTAATCATTTCTGGAAGTTTTCTGCTGGAGTTTTTAGCATCCTTTAGGTAAAGTATGATATCATCTGCAAAAAGGGATAACATAACTTACTCTTTTCCAAATAGTACTCCTTTAATTTCCATCTCTTATGTTACTGCCCTAGCAAGTGTTTCAAGCACTATGTTGAGGAGTGGCAATAAGGGGCAGCATTGGTTGGGTTCCCGCCTTTAAGGGAAATGCTTCCAGATTTTCTCTATTTAGGATGATGTTGGCATTGGGTTTGCTGAGTATTTGTTGAGATTTCTTTTGTGCCCCAGTATGTGGTTGATTTTGGAGAATGTTCTGTGAAGTGCTGAGTAGAAAGTATATTCTCTGGTGTTTGGGTGGAATATTCTGGGGATGTCTGTGATGTCCATTTGGTGTGTTGTATTATTCAGTTCTGATGTCTCTCTGTTTATTTTTTGTCCTATTGATCTATTGAAAAGGCCCAGTGTTAGAATTAATCTGTGTGTTGAAGTCATACAGAGTAGTTTTTATAAAGTTAGGTACACCAGAGTTTGGTCCATAGACATTTAGGATTGTGAAGTCTTCGTGGTTAATTGTTCCTTTGACAAGAATGTAATGGCCCTCTTTGTTTCTTCTGATTAATTTTACTTTAAGATCTATTTTGTCTGATATTAGAATACCCACTCTGGCTTGTTTCTTAGTACCATTTGCTTGGAATATTTTTCCATCCTTTCACTCTAACGTGGTGTCTGTCCTTGAGGGTGAGATGGGTTGCTTGTAGACAGCATATAGAAGGATTCTGTTTCCTCATCCATTCTCCCAGACTTTGTCTTTTGATTGGGGAGTTTAGACCATTAGTATTTAAAGGTTATTATTGAGAGATGTGTGTTGCTTCCTTTCACTCCATTTTTTGTTTGCATTCTTGGTCTAGGTTTCTTTTTACTCTGTCAAGTTGTTTTCTTCTCTCTCTCTCTCTCTCTCTCTCTCTCTCTCTCTTTAACTGCTTATGAATAGTAGTTTCTCCTTTCCTCTGGTTTTTGGATTACTTCAAGGATTTTCTGAAATGCTGGTTTCTTAGACATGTATTCTTTCATCTAGTTCAAGTCATGACATATTTTTTTTCTTTCTCCTTCAACTATAATTGACATCTTTGCTTGGTATAGTAGTCTGGGTTGGCATCTAAAATAAGTTAGCACGAAGAATACTTTCGTCCACATTCTTCTAGCTTTTACAGTTTGC
This sequence comes from Rhizomys pruinosus, assembly GCA_009823505.1. Classification (NCBI taxonomy): domain Eukaryota; kingdom Metazoa; phylum Chordata; class Mammalia; order Rodentia; family Spalacidae; genus Rhizomys; species Rhizomys pruinosus. Next base: position 4,818,896 of record VZQC01009923.1, read on the forward strand.
ACTCAGAAGTCACCTGTGATTCTGATGTGTTTCCCCTTTCATGTGGCTTTCAGTATTTTGTCTTTGTTTTGAGCATCTATTGTTTTAACAATTATATGGCATGGGGAATTTCTTTTCTGGTCCTCTCTATTTGGTATTCTATGTGCTTCTTGTATTTGTATGGGTTTGTCTTTTTTTCAGTTTGGGGAAATTTTCTTCTATTATCTTGTTGAAGATCTGGTCAATAGTGTTGTCTTGGGATTCTTCTCCTTCCTCTATCCCTGTGATGCAGAGGTTTGGTTTTTTTATAGTGTCCCACACTTCCTGGTTGTTCCACTCTTGTACTTTTTTAAATTTTCATAATCTTTACTTGAGCATTCTAGTTGCTCTGTGTTATCTTGCAGGTATGTTATTCTTTTTTTCTGCTTTTTCCATTCTGCTTCTGAGGCTTTTTCTCATCCTTTTCTCTTGATTGGATAAATGTTCAATTTCCTTTTTCATTTCATCCTGTGATTTATTTAGTATTCCACTTCCTTCTAGAGCCAGTCATTCTCATCTTGTAGCTCCTTGGTTTGTTGGTCATTTTCTTTTTTCATTTCAGCCTGGGACAGTTTCAGCATTTCCACTTCCTTCTGGAGTTTGTCATTTTCTTGCTTTAGTTCTTTCCAATGTTTGTCACTATTTCCCTCTAGGTCCTTCTTGAGTTTTTCATTCTCTTCCCTTAGTTCTCTAATTTCTTTGAATATGTGTACAAGTGTTGCTCTAAGGTCTGTGTCTCGGTTTTCTTTCAGGGAGATCTCATTGTAGGAATCTTCTGAAGGATTGGTAGAGTTCATTGTGGATTTATTATGAGCTTTTCTCATGTTATTTTTTCTTTGTGTCTTTGGCATGTAGATTTTTTTGTTTGTTTCTTTGGATTCTGGTGCCTCAACGTTGGCTGAGCAGACTATAATCACTAATATTGTGCCCGTTAGATCTTCTGCACCACAGCTCCACCATGTTTGGGGGGATTGCATTACTTCTTTGGCCTGCAGGTTAGTACCTTGTTGGCCAAGCCTTGAAGGGGGAAGAGGGGTGTGCCAAGAACCAAGGCAGGTGGGCGGGCCGTGGGCTGGCTCATGTTCTGCTGTCTGCTTGTCTGCAAATAGGGTTTTACCATGGTTCTGGTGGGTATTCATGAGCAGTGGTTATATCCAGTATTGGTTGGTGTTATAGTATGCTGATGGTTAACAAACTGAAAAGAACATGCCAATTCCTTGCATTGGGTTTTTATTTGTAAGCTTTATTATACATTCTTGGTAGTGAATTGTTTTATTTTTTATTCTTATTTTATATTTAGGAATATGTTGCCTACTTGTATTTAAGCATGCATAAGTATATCCATGTCGTGCAATTCCCATGGATGCCAGAAGTCATTAGGTCTCCTGGAATTAGACTCAAGGACAGTTCTTAGCCAGCTTGTCAATGCTGGGATTCTAACCTGTGTCCTCCTGAAGAGGGGCCAGTTCTCTTAAACCCTGAGGTTTGAGGTCTCCAGCCCTGTGATGTGCTTTTATGTGAAATTTTAGTCAGATTTTTAGCGTTTATTTGCCCCCCCCATTCTGCCTTCCGATTCCCCACTTCATTTCATTTACCCCTTCTTATTCCATTACTTTTTTTTTTTTTCTGATGCTTTGTGCATTTCGTACATCATTTTCCAATTCAGATCAGGCATTTTTCCCTTTCCCTTCCTCCCACCCCCACCCCATCCCAGATCATGTATTCTGCCATAACTGTCTTGCATCTTTCTCTGTTTTTTTTTTCTTTTCTCCTTCTTTTGAGCTACTAGTGAAATCCCATGAGTACACAGCACTCCTTTTCAGTGCAAAAACCAATCCTACCCGCCGCTGTTGTGTCACCCCCCAGCCGCCACCACCTCAGGCCGGGCCGGTGACACATAGTTTGTTCAATCAAGTTGATCAAAATGCACGTGTCAGCCACTCACACGCTAGCTAGTTTACATTCACCCCACACTCGGCAGCCTCTCCTTACATTTTTACCATGCCCCCTCTTCCGCCGGCGGTCCGTTCCCCTAGGCTTAGCCGAACAGGGCACAGCGTGGATGAGGAAGTAAAACCAGTCCAGTCTCTCTGCGAGTGTTGACTTGGACTTCTGGTCAGTTATTCGCTGTCTTTCCTTATCCTGGCGCTGACACGGCTTTGTCCAGGGGTAACTTTCCGATCCTAATACCACTCAGGCAAAGCACAAGCAGCCTAGCAATATATAGGCTATCCTACCAGCACCATAACTAGTTCATCCGGCTAGCGTTACCTTCTGGACTAAGCACACCTAATGTACTTGCGCATGACTATGTACATCCCTGGACGGTACATATTTCTCCCCTGCTCTAAATACTGACAGCGGTCTTACACATGTGCTTTATAACTCTCCTACACTGTAAAAGGACTGTAAGCTTGTGGCATCAAGCCATGGGTTATTCCTCAAGAGAGAGCTAATAGCCAAATTAGATTTGGGATATACAGGCACTGGCTGCTCATGCTGCACAGCAGTATTTTCAGCAAGGTCGAGGTGAGTAGTGGTAGTGCGGTGGAGTCCATTGACTTGACTTCAGGAGAGGCCGTATATTGCTTTACTTCGGCTCTCTATAGTCCATTTTGGTAACACGTTACTCTGGCATATCCACGAGGCCATCGCCCCTCTGCATGGGCACCGGTATACCTCCCAACCCTCCCCTCCTCGTGTAACGCTCAGGTCTTACGCCGCACGGGACTTAGTCGCTATCCCTCTGCAGGCTTAATCCCACTTAGGGAGCAAGGAGGCCCTTACTTTGCTGGGCTGGATTCCGCTGACGCCAACATCTCCTTGGTAGAAAATCCATTGCTGATGTCAGAACTCCCGCATTAATATACTTTGCCTAAGTGCATAGGGCCTAAGACTTAGTCATTATATTTGGTTCTGAACAGCGTATAATCCTTTTCACAGTTCTTAGGTCTATTAGTCAATTAAAGAGGTAGTTTTTGCCAGTTTTTATAAGAGATTACCCTCTATAATAGTGTGCATCAGATGTTACAGTTGAGAGAACGAAACCTCATCATCATTGTCATATTTCTACTTGTTCTATGCGGGGGGGAAGGCAAGAAAGTTCCTCATATCAAAACTTTGCGGCACCTACAATGTAAGTTTCATTAGGACTCTTAATTAGTTTGTACACGTGTAGATCCAGAAGGGTTCGAATAGTTTCAGAAATCTGGGCTTTTCCTTTCAATGTTTCAGACGGGTCAACCCTTTCAGTTTGCCACTTATTTGCGGTACATCCTAGCCCATGCAAAGCGTATCTTTTCTTTCTCAGCCATTAATTTGGTGACATTTCATCCTGTTTTAACAAACATATCTTTTCCCATGGTTAGTTTTAAAATTGAATTGCACAGTGTTTTGGCGAAAAGGTTTCTGCTCTGTCTCCGGTATCCTCCGTTTTTTTCTAACCCAATGAAGTCTCCAAGACGACACGTATGGTATACATAATTTGGGTTGGAATCTAGGCACCAGATTTCAGTCAAATTCACCCATGATCCTATCACATCCTACCCCATGTTTTTTGGTTGACTATATATGAATAACTTGTGAAGCAAACTTAAATTTTACTTTAAATCATCTGTAAAGAGAATGCTACAAGATGCTACACTCGTCACCAACAGGAAGAAGAATTATAGAGAACATTTGTAATGTCGCCAATCCAAAGTTATTGCTCTACAGCAGTATTTGGTGTAAACAAATGTGCGACACAGCGAATCTATCTCCTGATCCTTATACTCAGATGCCATTACCGCTTATTTTATCAGAGTCTGCTAAACAATGTTCGTCTTAATATACAAATATTACTTCTTACTAAGTCCTAACAAACCATCGTATCCGCTGTACGAGAGTGCTCTAGGCGATAAACTGCAGGTACTTGCTGACTCATGTCAATTAATTGCGTTAATTCCAAATATGACACTGGTGTCACTTTCTCAATCCATACCCCTTCCCAATTCACCATCTCAATCCATTTTCTGATGCCAGTCTTTTTGATTAGTTGTTCTTCCGTTTAATATGGCATTGTCCTCTCACTTGATAGAAATTTAATCGGTGTGATTGGTACTTAGCAGTCCACATATGAGGCGACACCATTCCTGTCGTTTCGTCTTTCTGGGGCACTGTGTCTGACCTTCACTTAACAATAATGTCTCGTCCAGCTCACTTCCAATCTTACCTGACAAAGTTTCATGATGTATGAGTCCCTCCTACTTAACCGCTTGCCATAGACCGATCACATTGTAGTGACACTGCTACCACCCATTTGTCTACTCAACTCGGTCAGATTGCAGGGGACACGCTGGCCTGCGTCCGCTTTTCTGCTATTGTAGAACACGAGCTCGCACATACCAAACATATCCGCTGCACTGTACTTTTTTTTTGGGTTTACCAGTTAAGCTTGTTCGTACTTCGTCGGGTATCAGACCCAGGCGAGTGATATGAGCTGTTCTCACAATGGCAAGGCTGCATTTTGAGGTCTTTCTACAGGGTTCTCCACCTCACTTTCACATAAGTGGCTTGTTTACACATGTTACGATTCCACAAAAGCAATGGATGATGTGTTCCCTTCCTCCCCACCAACCTTCTCCTAGCATTTACGGTATCATCATTGTACTGTGTTCCCGTAATTCCTAGCCAGGTCTTTAATCTGCAGCAGGGTAACGCACTGACTATCTCAAAAGTAGTCTTATAATCTGCAAGTTTCCTTAATTCTCAGATGATGTTCAAACAGACGATTGTTATAGTATGTTCTTTCTTGGCGATCACATTCTCTAATCATCCTCTGGTGCAAGTCATGTATTTCAGCATTCTGTTTTGCTCCACTCTTTTATGATAGCTGATTCATTCTGCTCTCCTTTTTCTTCTTTGTTTTTTAAAAGCTGTCAGTACTAAAAACATTAGCTCGAGTGGAAACCACGCAACAAATGGACCCGTAAAACGGAGGCAGACAAGACAAGAAAAACAAAAATAATCAGAGAGAGATTCAATGAAAACAGAAAAAACAAAAAAACAAACAAAAAAAAAAAAAAAAAGAATGGTTTTTTTCTTTAGAAGAATATTAAAGATATGGACAGGACTCTAGCCCGAGTTAACCAAAAGAAAGGTGGAAACAACTCCAAATCATGTAGAATCTGTGATGGAAAGGGAAACGATCACAACAGTAATTGAAAAGTCCAGGACAATATACGGGGGACTTATTTAAACAAACTTATTATTCTACAAGTTTACGAAACCTTAAAGAAAGTGTGATGGATATATCTTGAAATCCTGTGGAATTCCAATAGCTCAACCAAAGGAAGAGTTCGGACACGCCGTAAAACAGGAACCATTAGTACAGGAAGAAATCGAAGATGTTCAATTAAGTAAGCCTCCAACCAAAAAATGCCCAGGTCCCGGATGGGTTGTCACGGCGAGCAATTTTATAAAAATTATCTGAAAAGATCTTACAACCATTATTACTACTAATTGTTTAGGAAGGATACAAACCGAGGGATTTCTCCGCAGAATCCTTCGTATGAGGTCGCATTACGCTACTACCAAAACCAGGGAATAGATTACAACCAAAAAGGGATGAGAATAAAACTAAGACCCCATTATCCCTACATGAACACAGTATTGCCAAAATTCTGAAATCAGGATTCTGGCAAGATTGCGATTACAAGAGTCAATGCATCAAGAAAAATCATTCCACCAATGCACCAAGTTGGATTCCTACCAAGCAGATGCGAGGGATGGGTTCAACATTAAACATCAAGAAACATCATCAAACATATCAATGGACTGAGGACAAGAAACCAACCATCACTTCAATTGATGCGGAGAAAGCGTTTGTGGACAAAACCAGTACTCCTTTCATGTTTAGAAAGTCCTGGGAGGGAATTGGTTGTGGGAGGGTCATTCCTCAATGTGAATGCAAAGCCATTATACAGGATAACCCACAGCAATTTCATTCCTAAATGGGTGCGAAAGTACGTACTAGAGCATTCTCCCTTAGTGAGAATAGTGAACTCGCGCAAGTGCTGCCTTCTTCAATCTCTACGTCCTCCTCATAGTCGCTTGATAATCTTGCAAATAGCAATAAGACAAGAAAAGGAAATTTATAAAGGGAGGTTCTAATCGAAAAAGGATGCATTGCCTATCCGTTTGTTGGCTATGATATCGATTCTGTATTCCACATAAGGGATTCTTAGAACTCCACCAGGAAAACTCCTAGAAATGTAAGAGCACTTTAGGTAAAGTGGCAGGGACTCAAAATAAAATCTCAGAAAAATCATGTAGCCTTTCTTTTACACCTAAACAACAAGCAAACTCAGATGAATCGCAGACTTTTACAAGTGATAGATTCCTTTCTCGCACCTCTACATATATGCCTCAAATCACAGATAAAATAACCTAGAACAAACCTAAGCAAAGGACACCAAGATCTCTACACACAGAAAATTTTAAACCCCTGAACAAAGGAATTGGGAAGACATCAGAAGGATGGAAAACCTCCCATTGCTCATGGATTAGTGAAAATAAATATAGTAAAAATGTTCCATATCCAACCAAACTTAGTTACAGATTTAATGCGATCCCAATCAAAATCCCCAGAGTTTCTTCACAGCCTGGGAAAAAAAAATCCTCAACTTCATTTGGAAAAACAAAAGATCCTGAATAGCCAAAGCAACCCTGAGTGAAAAGAGCAATACAGGGTGGGATCGCTATAACCAGACATCAAAACTATACACTGCCTAACACGGGACTTGAGTCATAAATATCAAGGCTCTCGGTACTGGCACCAAAACAGAACCAGTTGACCAATGGAATAAAATCTGAAGATCCAAACCTGTAAGCTCTACCAAAGTTTCCAGCACCTATATTTGAGCAGGGTGGCCATAAGAAGACAAACATGGCGGAAGACAGCATCTTCCTTGGCAAGTGGTAGTTGGCAAAACTGGATACAACCACTTGTAGAAGAATGAAGATTAAACCCCTACCTTCGCCTTGTAAAAAAATTAACTCTAAATGAATCAAAAACCTCAAAATGAAACAAAAAAAAAAAAAAAAAAAAGAAGAGAAGCTTGGCAGCAGACGACAAGACGTAGGTGTAGGGACAAGACTTCCTAAATCAGACAGCAGCTGCACAAGAAATAAGATCGACAATTGACAAATGGGACCTCATTAAACTCAAAAGCTTCTGTACATCAAAGGAAACAATAAAGGAAGTGAGGAGAAGACCCACAGAGTGGGAGGAAACCTTCACAGCAGATACATCTGACAAAGCATTAATTTCTAGAGTATACAAGCTACTCAAAAAACAAAGAAGAAAGAAAACAAATGAATCACCTATTCCATTACTTTTCTATCCTTGTTTATAGCACTGGATTCCATCTCTCCTTCAATGTAACTGTCCATGCATGACTCCTTACTAGTTTTGTGGCCTCTATAGATGTTGCAATTTAAACACACTTAAAAAAAAATCAAAGCTAGAGTCCACATATGAGAATGAATATGCGGCATTTATATTTCCTGGTCTGTGTTATATGTCAGGATGCTTGTTTTCAGTTCCTTCCATTGACATGTAACATTTCATAATCTCATTGTTCTTAGCAGCTGAATAACATTCCACTGTGTACCTGCACTGTACTTTCATGATCAGTTCCTTAGTTGATGAAAGTCTGGGTTGTTTCCATTTGGGGATTTTGTAAATAAAGAACCAATGATCATGGATGAGTAATTATCTCTGTAGTGAGATATTGAGTCCTTTTGGTATATGCTCAAGTATGGTATGTCAATATCAGTTGATAGACCTATTTCCAGCTTTAAGAAACATCTACATTGATTTCCATACTGACAGTACCAATTAACATTTCCACCAGCAATGAATCACGGTTTCTCGTTTGTCACGTCCTTGGTAGAATTTGTCATCATTTAATTTTAGAATTGTAGTCATATTGGTTAGGGTAAAATACAATCTCTAAGCATATTCAATTTGCATTTCTATGACTGCTAAAGATATTGAACAATAAATTTTGAGAGTATTTGTATTTCATCTTTTGAGAACTCTTTGTTTTTGGTTTTTAGATTTTTTTGTGTGTATTCTACATAAGATTTGCCACTTTTTCAGATATATAGCTTGTAAAGACCTTTCCCATTCTGTAGGCTGCCTCTTCACTGGAATGATTGTGTACTTTACTGTATGGAAGATTTTTAATTTCATAAAGTAGCATGTAATTATTGTTGCCCTTAAGGTTTTCCCTATTGAAGTACTATTCAGAAAGACCCTTCCTCTACCTATAGTTTCCAGTGTATTATTTACTTATCCTCTATCAGATTCAAGGTACTGATATTACTGATGTTGAGGTTCTTGATCCAATTGGAGTTCAGTTTGCATAAGGTGAGAAATAAGGATCTATTTTCATTATTCCATGCATAATTATGCAGTCTGGCCAACACTGTTTGTTTAATATTTTGTCTTTTCTTCAATGTATATATTTTGGGTCTTTTATACAAAAAATGGATAGCTATAAGTATGTGAATTTAAATCTGTGTCTATTCCCTTGATAAGTGTGTTTGTTTTTATGCCAGTATCATGCTGGTTTTATAATTAAAAGTTTTGAGGTAGTATTTCTGGGGAGAAGGATAATACTAATTAAAAATAATATGATTCCATGGTATGTGTTATGCTCTGTTCATCACCTAGTTGACAAGTACATGTATTTATAATCTTATACAGTTCATTAAATTAAAAAAATAATTTCAAAGTCTTTTCTTTCTAACATATTTTAGAATACTTTTGCAATTTAAAAATACTAGTGATCCCAATTAGTCACACCAAGCAGTAGCAATATATAGAGGGACTTAGTTTTTGAAAGACCATTAAACCAGATTATGACAAGTTTATGTCACATGTAAGATAGTGATTATGGAAACATTTCTATGGCAGAAAAATGAAATATTAATTACTCCCTGAGGGCCATTGAAGTGTCACAGTAGGTAAAAGCACATCTATTCCTTGGGTTAGATGTGCTTTTACCTACTGTGACACTGAATTACTCCCTGAGGGCCATTGAAGTGTCACAGTAGGTAAAAGCACATCTAACCCAAGGAACCCAATAGTGGAAGGACAAATGTGACTCCCGTAACTTATCCTCTCACTTCCACGAGTGACAGGATAAGGATAAGTTACAGGAGTCACTTTTAAGTGTGCCAACAAACATCCAATATCATTCATTCATATATATATATATATATATATATATATAGTATATATATATATTCTATTTTATTAGCTCCAAAGAAAGAACATTATTAATTTTTCCTGGAAACCCAGAAAATTAGTGAACGTGATTTGAACCTGCAGTAATGAATTTGGAAATAAAAAAATCTAATTTTATGAGGAAAATATGAAGTACCCAACATGATTTTATTTTCATCAAAATTAACATATTCATGTATTTATTAACCCCCAAAGGAAATTTCAGAATTTTATTGGATAATTTTTCTTAAATTTTTCTTATTACTAAATTAACTTTTATATTTTACTATATATAAACATAAAAGATAAACACATAATTTTATTATTTATTATTGTATTTTGTTTTCTTAGCACTTACAAAAGCCTTACAACTACAGTGAATATTTAATATGTGGAGGGTGATTAAATGCAGACACTAAATAAAATAAATAAGGTACTTGGGGAATATAAGTGTGTTCAATCGATACCTAGTAAAAGAAATGAGAAATTAAAATCTTAATAGGAATCATAGTTTTGAGGATTTATCCTATTTTCAAATCTTTCATATTTTGTCTACATGCGTTTTATTACATTTCTCTCATCATTGTATAATGAAAAGTGAGTACTGTACCAGTCCTTTTTTAATAAGAATGTTTAATAGGCTGAGTTAACATGACTACATTTTTCAATGTCTTTGACTTTCTATATTCATAATACTTTCCCATGCTTCAGATTTAAGTCTGTGTCTCCCAGCATGAAGTTACAATTTCTAATACCAATATAGCCATTGTCTCTCAAGCAGAAGATAAATATCTCACCATGTATTGCGGCCCAGTTACAGAGTGGCATGATTTCCACTTGTCATATTACCCCCTTGATCTTTGAGAAATCAATCATATGTTGCTTTTCATTATTCGTTGAGCTTTGAACAAAGGTAATTATCTTCACTGCAGGTCACATGCATTTTGGGGCAAAAGAATAAAAAAGATATATGGTTATGAAAAGTTTCAAGAAAACATTTTCTCTAATCATATTATCTGCTTGTTATTTAAACTTTCTGCTCCAAAAGTTATGACCATGTGCATGTTATTTTATAACTTAGTGGCATCTTTGTAAATGTTTATTCATATGTAGAAGAGTCTACACATTTTTCCCCTGAACTGCTAGCATTTATCATCACCTTATGTAAAAATTTGTTTATACATATGTTAAAGTTGAGAAATATGTGTCCTGCATTTTGCTCAGTCATAGACTAAAAATTGGCAGGTATAGCAAAATATCTTTTGTACAAGAAAAAAGCCCAGGCATCAATTCATGGAACTTTTTGTATTTTACAATGGCAATGTTCTCATTGTGCAAATTTGACAGTTTCATGGGTTGTTTATTAGAAGTGCAGTTCTGGCTCTTGTATTTCAGAATTCCTCTGAAGGGAGTGGTGTTGAAAAGTGTATTGTCATAAAAGCCCACTTTATCAGAACCATCTTTGGAATGCTTCTTTGCCTCTGGAGCTGAAATGCTTTGTTTGCTTTAGCTCAATTTAACCACATTTCCATGTCTGATAAATCTAATTCTCTGTGTGCCTCTGTGTGCCTGTGAATGTGTGTGTGTGTGTGTGTGTGTGTGTGTGTGCGCGCGCGCACGCGTGCTCATGTATCCGGTGGTGACGTGTCTTCTTTTGGAAAATAACTTTCCCTTTCTCTCACAGATGATATTATAGTTCTACTTATTTCCTTGGTCATATCTGATAATGTATCATTTTCTTATTTATTAGCAAACATCTGTTCTAGGATGAACAAACTGGAACATTTCATCACTTAGCATCCATATGGATCCCTCCTCATCCTCTTCTAGCCTGAGGGCACCAGCAGTATAACCATGTTAAGAGTCATGCTTCAGGGACATCTATTTCTACAATCTTTTAACATATGTCTCCATGTCCCTAGCACTTAGCAGCACTAATGGAGCTTCACATGAGATGTCTCTAACAGAACACATGCAGTTGTACTTCTCTTTCCTACAATCTTTCATTCAATATCCATTTTTTAAAAAAATTGCAGAATGATTCTATTCACCAATAGACTATAAACATATCAGCTTACATTTGCATATATTGCCTACAAGATCTTATAAATATTTATCAGTAGCTGTATAAATATAGGTCAAGCTATACTATTTCCTGTGGTTCTAATGGAAACTGATGGATTTCTGGCAAAGCATCATTTTCAGTCAGTGTCTTTTTGCCAGCAGTTATGAGGCTCATGTTTTAAATTCTATTTTGAGCTTAACCACCATAGTAAAGAATTATTGTATTTTTGTAAGCTTTAAATTAGAAACCTGTTTATGTACAGAAATCATTATTGCATAAGCTGCATGTTCTAGACACCTAAATATTTCAGGGGTCAACTCATTAGTTATTTGCACCTGTTGCTTGATGATGACTTTAAGCTGAAGAAATGAGTGATTTTACTTTCCTATAAGTTGATTCAAGGATTTTATACTTTAGTTAAATTGTACACTTATATAAAACACAGAGATTTATGATACTGTATTCTCATCAAATGAAAACAGAATTAAGGAACGCTATTAAAGAAGAAAAAGCAAAAATATATCCTTTATTTGGATAACTGTAACTTTCATTTAATTAATGGTATTGAGTAAAATAGTCATAGCTAGAGAGAGGAAATAGTGGTGCAGCAGAAACCATGGAAGTCCTTGAATTCACAGAAACAAAGATAGAGGAGAGAAAAGGTTCAGCAAAGGAAAGGTAGCATTAATGAATTGAATTTCATTGTAGTTACGAGATTAAGGAGGCAATTTGGAGTTTATCTTAAAAAGATACATACAGTAATTAAAATTTCAATTGTTAGTTTACTTCTGTAAATAACATGGCTATTTACAGAAGTATGTAACCATGGGGTTCTAAATAACACAAAAATATTAGAATTGATTGCTCAATCTGTATATTTTTGCTGCTTTACAAGGTGTCTAATACATAATTCATGTTTTAAAAAGAAGATAATTCTTCCATTTCTCTCCCTTATATTTATTCAACAAATAATCATTTAGTCTGAACTGCATGCATATATGTTAGGGGAGAGGTATAAAAAATGAATGGCATACAAATTTCCTTCTTAATATACATTAAAGAAGTGGCTGTTTAAGTGTGCTCCAAGACAGTGTGAGCTTGTGTTCATAAGGACTAAAGGGACAATTAGCTTTGTCTAGAAGAGTTGAAAATATTTTCCTTGGGAAAAATGAGATTTAAAATACATTTTAGAAATTAACTGGAAGTTCCTGAAAGAGGAAGACAAAACATATATTCCAATAAGAGAGAACTTCAAAGAAGTCAAATCAGATGAAAAGGAAGGTCATTGTTTATATCCACTGTCATCTCTATGGTTGTTTGTTATCCAGATGTCTCAAACTTATTTGTGCTGCTGAAAATGTCTTGATATCTTGATCTTATGATAGATAATACGTTGTAGTTCTGGTAGAATGGTTATTTTATGTGCTATAATTAACCAGTTGCCAAATATACTCACTATGCAACTAAAAGGTTAAATAAAAAATATTCATTCAGGTGAAATAATTAGTGCAGTTTTATAAAGTATATTTGATTGCTGATCATGCTGACTTAAGATATTTGTTTCCTCTTGATGTGAATTAGAAATTTAAAGACACTGTACAACTCCAACTCCCCACGTAGTGCAGAGTTCACCATGATCTGGGATAAAATAGTCAATGCCTGAAGCTGACAGAAGGGCCTCTGAGTCATAGAGGAAAATATCAGAATGTATAAAGCTTTGAGGGTAGATAGAACATACACTAGCTTCCTCTCATCTCCTATAAGTAAGGTAATATTTGGAACATCTTAAAAAGTTGAGGACAGGTATGATGGCACATGCTTTTAATCCCAGCACTCAGGAAGCAGAAACAGCCAGATCTCTGTGAGTTCAAGGCCAGCCTTGTCTACAGAGCGAGTTCCAAGACAGCTGGGACTACAAGGAAACCCTGTCTGAAAAAGACAAAAAAAATTGTCTTTGGACCAGGCTGAGAGGTCATAATTACAGTGTCAACTTGGCTCCATGCTGAGTGTGGAAATGAAGCAGACTGCTTAACCTCTCTTACCCTCAATTTGTTTCTAGAGAAAAGTGCAATTGCATGAAGTTTATTGGGGCTATTTTGAGGATCCATTGCAATAACAGTACCAAAGGCTGATATCTTCTTTTGGTTCTTTTGAGACAGGGTCTCCCTTTAGTCCCAGCTGGCCTGGAGGTTGCTATGTAGACCAGGCTGGCCTTGAACTCACAGAGATCCGCCTGCTGCTGCCTCCTGAGTGCTGGGATTAAAGGAATGCACCAACGTGCCGGGCGACATCCATATTTTTAAATGACTATTTTATTAAAAACACCCTTGCCATTGAATCCTGGATGTTTCTTTCTGATGTTAATAGGCATCCTTTGATTTATGCATTATATGCATAGATCTGGGTCCACTTGAATGTGTCCAGTGATACCTGTGACAAGTGGCATCTACTAAGGCAGAAGTCTCTATGTATAGCATCAAAGACAAAAATTAATGAAAATAAAAACACCCATCTTATGTGGCCACTGATGAGGTTCTTAGATTTTTTCATCATGTTTCAGTTCGGAAATCATTTTTCATGTTGTGCCAGTTTATTTGCTTGAGTGAGTCTGTAAAAATTCCTACTGACATTCCAACATCAAAGGAAACTATTCTGTCTCCCTAAGCAGAAAGGACAGAGCTGGGGATGGCCAGCCTTTACAAGTGCCAGCAGCATTTCTTTCTGAAGCACCTGCTGTTACACACCGGCTTAAGCCAGAGAAGAAGACAGAAAATGACAGCAATCTTTTATTAGTGTTATTCCTTTCCAGTCTGTGAAACAGAGAGTGATGAGACAGCATTAATTTATGACATGGAGAAAAACACTTGCTTCCTTAACCTCCAGACTCACAAATCATAAATATTATTGTGGAATGTATGAGAACAAGTATCTGTTCTAGAAAGTAATTGGCAGGCAAAAAAACAAAAAAGGACTGAGATGGGAAGAGATTCATTATCACAGTACAGTGGATGAGAAGCAGAAAACACCCAGAAACCATGGCAGGCTTGGCCATTCCTTCATCAAAAACTTCCATATATTTTTCTCTATTTTATCTATCCTTATTGAGATTATTTCTACATTAACTATCACATTCAGTTTGTATATGTAAATGTAGTTCAAACACAAGGAATTTACTCTGAAATTCCTAAAATGTAATGCATATAATTAAATCCTCCTTTCAGTCTTTTTTACAGTTTCTAGCAATCATTGATCAAGAACCTGAAATTTTAACTTTTGGGTCTTAAGGGTCTGTCATCATCATGGGGTTCATGCACTTTTCCCATCAGATACTTTGTAAAGGTAATATTGTATTGATATCACAAACTTTCTAAGTTAAAATTCCCTTAAATCAAAGTACCAGCTGTTTCCCAACTCTCAAATCTGTTATTGATCTATCCCTACCTTTATTACTGCTCCCGATAGGGGAGCTCAGGCTTCCTGCTCACAGGCTGAATTAGATGTCTCTTCCTCAAAGCTCTGCTTACCTCCTTGATTCTTTTTATTTTGTTCTAATTCTTCTGCCAGTTATTGTTCTCTTGTGCTAACATCCGTGGTTTATAAATTCCAGTTTGTCTCTTCTGTCTTTTCTGTCTTCCTTATTAAAACATTTTCTTAATTTTTTCTTTCTAGTCCCTTAAACAATTTGATGTAAACTTAATTCCTTCACCATGAAAGAAAAAAAAAAAAAAAAAAAAAGATTACTGTTGCCGTCTATAGAAGCAGAGAACATTATTTGTTTTTATCTGAAAGTTTGAACAGTAATAAAATTATTATGAAGTGTTGAACATGGCTCATGCTGTTGCTACTTCTTTTAATAATCTGGATCTTCTTTCCTCTGTAAAATGTATTTCTTTTATTGATGGGGGTCAGAGAAAATATGGCAATTCTCATGTACCACTTCAGATAAGACTACAATCTAAAACATGATTATACAAGATGGGTTGGACCCATAGCATGTCTGTTACTCAGAAATTTGCTCTGGTCTGCTTTCCATTTCTGACCAACTTCTTCATGAGAAGACACATGATCACATCACTGCTACCCTGACAATTAGGCTGCATTCTTCTCTGTCTTTGTGAAATAAGAAGTACAAGTTGTACACATGTTGTAAACATGCCTCTTCTTAGGAATGGCTCAGTGGCTACTTCTTAAATGGTGTCCACCTCACTGCTGTGTCCACTACCTGAATCTCCTGCCACTTGCAGTCATTGTACTGCACTTTCTCAAAGTTAGTGACAGAAACATGGAAATTTGATGAATTCATAATTCATATTTCATGTTATACAAGCCATCTGGGCTAACTCTATAGTTCCAAAATAAGAAAGAATTACTTTTTTCCACTTCATCTGTCTTGGGTAAATAAAGTAATATTAAATATTGGAGTTTTAAAAGATGAAAGAGACCAAATATTTGTGTGCATGCACTATATAATTCAAGGATCAAAATGATATCAATTTTCAAAGGTTTCTCAATCTCCCTTCTTCACTTACTAAATCTGTCCTTTTTCCCCAGACGATAGCTTGCTATTTGTCTTTAACTTGATCACAGGATACAGACCAGGTCACTGGAGAGTTATGCATCTTAAAGAGGCTAAAAGGGATATTCTTTCCCTGGAGCTG
Source organism: Rhizomys pruinosus (assembly GCA_009823505.1). Lineage (NCBI taxonomy): Eukaryota > Metazoa > Chordata > Mammalia > Rodentia > Spalacidae > Rhizomys > Rhizomys pruinosus. The sequence goes on from VZQC01009923.1 coordinate 4,834,911, forward strand.
GGCCTTTGCTCTGATTATGAAGATTTCTAATTTTCATGTCTCAGCCAGAGTTAGGGAAGTATGTCTGAGCCCCAGATTATTGGTACTGAGGAATGCAATGTCACGAGCACCAGCTTTCCTCCCTGGCTAACGACGCTTCTGTGTATCATCATTAAACCAGTTTCCACTAGGCCTTTTCTACCGAGTCAGGAAGGAGACTCTAGAAGCCCAGTGATAAGTATTCAATTCTGTTTCTTACATGGTCTTTTATAATCCCTGTTCTGTTTCTTCTACAAAGTTACACATAATTGTCACCATAGTAGATATTTTAATTTAAAATATTGTGGATAGGGTTATCACATCAAGAAATCATACATAAGCTAATTTTACTGTCATTCAAAAGAACAGCTATCAGAATAACTTACAATAGCCGACATTTATGGTTCATATTGCATTTGAATTGGCTGCTTTAGATGAACTGAGCTCTGTCTTGCCATGTGATTCATGTGTTTTCCATTCCTGTACCCAGACTGAAACAGCAGATTCTTTACAAAATATTTGTTTCTCCGGGGCTGGAGAGATGGCCTAGTGGTTAAGAGCGCCGACTGCTCTTACAGAGGACCCGGGTTCGATCCCCAGCACCCACATGGAGGCCATGAACCGTCTGAAACTCCAATTCCAGGAGAACTCCAGTTCCAGGGGAATCCGAGACCGTCTTCTGACCTTGGCGGTATTGCACGACACGGGTGCACAAACTTGCATGCAGACAGTACATTCATACACATACAGAAATAAATAAAAATTAATAAAAAAAATTGTTTCTGGTCAAACAGCAAGATTGCTGAAAAAAATTGTAAGTGCTTAACATTTCAGCTCACATCTAATAGAGAGTAGTTTGACTCTTTCCACTGCCTTAATTTTGTTCAGTAAGATTGGCAGTGGTGATCTGAGAATATAACCAGTTGCATATAATTTGTATTTGTATTCATATGCAATGTTCAGCACATATAAACAGTCAGTCACTATGGTTGTGTTTTTACAAATACATATAAAATGTATGGAATATGATGTATGATAGTCACCCAGAGGACAACAAAGTGGAGCTCAGAACCATCTACGAAATAGGTTTATGAATATATAATTATATGTATGTATATAATGTGTGTATAAAACAGAATGTTTTCTCTGATCTTAATAGAAAAAAAAAAGAAAACTCTGAGACTAAAAATATCTCCAAATTTGTGATATTTACCACTCTGTCATTTAATACAGGAACATGGAGAAGTGGAGTAACAGAATTTGTTTCATTTTCTAGATAAGAATGAAGGTTTGGAATAAGAAAAGATTTTGCTTATTCAGAGGACCTCGGTTCACTTTCCATTACGCATTTTGAGCAGTTCACCATCACCATTCTAGCTTTGAATGTTCTAATAAGAACATTCTAGCTTTGAATGTTCTAATAAGTCTGGCCTTGGTAGAAACTTGCACTCACATGCATGCGAGTGCACCCACACACACACACACACACACACACACACGCACAAAAAAAAAAAAAAAA
>VZQC01009923.1:4836454-4861454 GCA_009823505.1 Rhizomys pruinosus
AAAAAAAAAAAAAAAAAAAAAAAAAAAAAAAACAATTAAAATAGTTTTCATCTTAACCTAGGCAGAATGGTCAAGATCAAGAGATCAAATGATATGAAATTTGGGGGAAGATAGCATTATGGACAACTATACCATATGATCTGGTTCTATCAATTCTCCATATATACTCAAAGGACTCACCTTACTGTAGTGACACTTGCTCAGCAATTTCTTCCTGCTCTTCTTACAATATGTAGGAAATGGAAACAATATAATATCCCTCAAATGATGAATAAATATTGAAATGTGCTACATTTACACAATGGAGATCTACACAGGAAAGATAAATAAAATTTCTATACATCTATGTTGCTCTGACATTTTGCAACTACATTAAAATCTTTAAACTTCCATTTTTGCAGAGCAATCTATCTGTGCAATTTAATCTTCTTCTCGTTTGTAAAACACTACCATTGTGCCCCTGATGATTTCCTCCATTTTCCCTCTCCTTCACTTGGCCTTTTCCTATTTTTTTTTTTTTGTGTGTTTATAGAGCAACGAGGTAAGCACAAATGGGATTTTTGTTGAAAATGAAGCTATTATATGCATATTGTGTACAATGGAATATAATTTATATTTTCATTCCTTCTTTCTCCTTTACAAAGATTTTAGAAAACAGCCCCAAATTGGCACCAAATTTTAAAACTCCTTCTTTTGTCCTGATCCATCCCAAATTGGGAATATTTCGAGTTATTCTTTAATTATGTTGCTTTATTATATGTTTACACCAAAAAATCATGAAATGGTCAAAAATGACTATTAAATACTATATCACAAGTCACATCGGATCAATGGATCCAAGAAAAAAAATTGGCATAAAGCTCAATTTCTGAGTCTAAATAGGACCCTCTGACCAACAGTCATTTTGTTTATTCTATGGATGTATCTATGTTATACGTGATATTTCCTGTTTTTCAGATATAGTGATCATGATTTCATCAAGGTTATGGATCATGTAATATACTGTAACAAACTCAGATGATAAACTCCCTCTAATGTGATAAACCAGAGTAAAACACTCACTGCTCATCACTCATCAGGATAGAAAAATGTTCCATATTACATTCCAGTGACTGGACTTTTTTTTTTTCTGAAGAAAAACTACCCTGTCTGGTCTTCATTCTAGTATCTAAGGTTGTTCTGGGCTTCTTCAGATCACTTGAAATAAGTGAATTGAAAATAATTCAGGTACTCTCAGCTCTTATTATCTTTTAAAAGACAGTTATATTTACCAGGATAGCTCATTGAGCAAGTGATATTCTCTGTGCTTTGGTTCATGACAATGAGCACTTGACTATTTATGTCAGCTATCCTTTCTCTCATCCTTTGGTAATGCAGATCATTCATATATTTGTAACTGAAATACAGGAAACTCAAGATAAGCACTAATATACATTCTGAAACCAAGAAATTACAGATGGAAATGGTATTTGTTATTTATTTGTTAGTTATCTCTCCTCTTGTTCCCTCCTATACATTAGGAGCCATTAGAAAATGCCACGTGGAGACTTCCCACTATTGAAGCTTCTTAAGATATCTACACATAAAATAGGAAAATTTTAAATGGTGTCATTCTATAATGGGATGACCCTATGAGAAACAATAAGCCAGGAAATAAAATTAAGTACCAAGTCTGTAGATCCTCTTTTGGAGTTGGTGACAATGAGAGCCATGCAGATAGTCACAACTACTGGCTGTGACTATCATTACCCTTGTTTGATATCCAGAACTTGATAGTAAGACAGGATACTATCCCTGAACCACTCCCTTACCCTGAATCCCTAAGCATTCCAGCAGAGGCAGCTCAACTCCCCAGCTCCAGGTATTCCAAACCCCATGTCTCCTGGCTCACCTATAGGCCAGACAGGTTCACCCACTTAGGAAGCTGGTAAGTCAAAATCTTTCCTCACAGTCACCCACCCACATCCTCATCCTGTCCACCTGAGACACAAGCAGTCACCGAATTTTCCACTTTAGCCCTCTGATCTTTCTCACTAAATGAAACTGGCTAAGCACCCTAACATATACCACTAAGCACCTCATCTCTGTGGTCATTCCCCTCCCCCAAGCTCTCTGGTGCCAAACTGTCTCTCAGACATGCCCCAGGGAGGATTTTGGTAAATCAGATCCTGCCCACCACTCACCCACCCCATTTAGCCTGTTCTCAGCCAAACTAGGATCCCCACAGACAACAATCCCTTCTCTTGACAAAGACCCTAATACAAGTGCTAATTACCCCTTCAATGAATCCCAAACCCCTTTGTCCTTGCTTCTTGATCTGCTGGAGGGTCCTGCCTACCTAGGACTTGAAACAAAAAATAACAAACCTATACTAACAATACAAATAAGTCAAAACTCAATTAAACAAAAGCCAAATAGAAAGACCTAATCAACCTGGCCCACGCCTTTAACCCTAGCACTTGGGAGGCAGAGGCAGGCGGATCTTTGTGAGTTCAAGGCCAGCCTAGTCTACAGAATGAGTTCCAGGACAGCTGGGGCTACAGGGAGACCCTGTCTAGAAAAGACCAAAAAAANAAAAAAAAAAAAAAAAAAAGAAAGACTTAATCAAAGAATTATAGGCATAAAAAAAGGAGAAAATTCTCAGACCAGTGGCGTTGAACACATTCTCAACACAATTATAGAGGAAAACCTCCCGAAATAAAGAAAATAATTACCTATCAAGATTCAAGAAGCACATAGAATAGCAGCTAGACATACCTACTAGTCAGTAACCAATAAAGAACATTCGTATGCTCAAACACCAGTGCAAAAAAAAAATATTCTGAAAAACCAAGAGAATATGTCCTTGAAGGCCCCACCCCCACCCCCAGAAGGGCACTACAATGAAAACCATTCTGAGGAACAGCTGGACTCAGAATATAAAAGAGCAATTATAAACATGATCAAAGAACTTAAAGAAAACACAGACAAACCATTCAAAGAACTTATGATGCAAGCTCAGGAATATGCAAATATGTGGCCTAATGAAATATCAAAAACAATTTATGACTTGAAAACTGAATTTACAAAAGAGATAGAAATAGTGAGAAAACCCCAAACAGAAATCTGCATGAATTCAAATAACCCAGTAAACTACTTGGAAACAACAGCAGAAAACCTCAAAAGCAGAATGAATGAAACAGAAAATGGAATATCATGACTGGATGACAAAGTTGAAGATCTAAGATCCTTAAGCAACAAACAAAGAAAAACCAAAATGAAACAAAACAAAATAACAACAACAAAACAAGAAGCAAATATGCAGGAAATGTGGGACCCACATGAGAAGATGTAATTTAAGAAATGCAGGCATAACATAAGAAGGAGAAGAATCTTAGGCCAATGGTGTTGAAGCTCTGTTCAACACAATTATAGAAGAAAACTTCACAAAATTAAGAAAATAATTACTTATAGATAGATATTCAAGAAGCACATAGAACACCAACTAGGCATGACCAGAACAGAAAATCACCATGGCGTATCATAGAACAAAGAGAGGGTACTGAAGGCTGCTAGAGAAAAAGAACAACAACAAATTACATATAAAGGAAAACCCATCAGAATCACAGCTGACTTCTCAATGCAAACTATGAAATCCAGAAGAGCCTGGACCAAAGTATTCCCAGCTCTAAGTGACCCTGGAAGCCAACCTATAATACTCTTTCCAGAAAACCTATCCATGAAATTTGAAGGAGAACAGAAAAATTTTCATAGCATGAATAGGTTTATAGAATTCATGTCTAACAAACCAGCCCTACAGTGAATACTTGAAACAAATCAAAGGACTGATGGCATGAATGTTCATGCTCAAGAGGTTACAAAAAGAAAAGGAAAGGAGTTATAGTAATGGAAACTCTGGTGGTTTGAATGAGTGTCCCCCATAGGCTTTAAGTATTCAGACATTTGTCTCCAGTTGGTGGCACTGTTCTTGGAGGACTTAGAAGGTGTGGCCATGCTAGAGGAAGTACATTATTGGGGACAGGCTTAGTGAGTTTAACAAGCCTTGTGGTCTCCAGTTGCTCTCTCTTGACTTCCTGTGCTCATTGCAAGATGTGACCCTCGGCCTGCTGCTCCAGCCCCAGCCACCATGCCTCCTGACACAATGGACTCTGTTTCCCTGGAACCGTCAATAGTAAGCTCAAATAATCTCTTCCTTTTATAAATTCTCTTGCTCATGGTGGTTTATCTCAGCCACAGAAAAGTGACTAATATAGAAACTCAAAATAGATTCACAAACTTAAAGAAATTAAATTGACAGCCGGGTGTGGTGGCGTACACCTTTAATCCCACACTTGCGGGGCAGAGGCAGGCAGATCTCTATGAGTTCAAGGCTAGCCTGGTCTACAGAGTGAGTTCCAGGACAGCTGGGGATACAGGGAGACCCTGTCTCAAAAAACAAAACAAAAAGCCGGGTGTGGTGGCGCACGCCTTTAATCCTAGCACTTGGGAGGCAGAGGCAGGCGGATCTTTGTGAGTTCAAGGCCAGCCTGGTCTACAGAGTGAGTTCCAGAACAGCTGGGACTACAGGGAGACCCTGTCTCGAAAAGAACCAAGAAAAAAAAAAAAAAAAAAAAAAGAGAAATTAAATTGACAGTTCCCCATACAGCACACCTTTCAATATTATTGCTTTTGAAAAATTCAGTGGTCCGACCTGGGGCTGGAGAGATGGCCTAGCGGTTAAGAGCACCGACTGCTCTTACAGAGGACCCGGGTTCGATCCCCAGCACCCACATGGCGGCCAAGAACCGTCTGAAGCTCCAATTCCAGGAGAACTCCAGCTCCAGGGGAATCCGAGACCCTCTTCTGACCTCCGCGGCGTTGCACGACACGGGTGCACAAACTTGCATGCAGACAGTACATTCATACACATACAGAAATAAATAAAATTAATAAAAAAAAATTAAAAAAAAAAATCAATGGCCACAACTCTCCTGTCAAAAGACACAGAATAGCAGAGTGGATTAAAAAAGAAAATCGGGGGCTGGAGAGATTGCCTCGTGGTTAAGATCACAGACTGCTCTTGCAGAGGACCCGGGTTTGATCCCCAGCACCCACGTGGTAGCTGAGAACCATCTTTAACTCCAGTTCCAGGGGAATCCGACATACCCTCTTCTGACCTCCTCAGCGTTGCATGACACGGGTGCACAGACCTGCATGCAGATAGTACATTTATACACATAGATAAATAAATAAAATTAAAAAATAAAAAAGAAATAAAAAAGAAAATCCATCTTTTTGTTGTCTTCAAGAACTTCATCTCACATTCAAGAATAGACACTATCTTAGGATGGAAAGTTGGGACAAATTATTCTAAGAAAATGGCTCTAAAAAGCAAGTAGGTATTGCCATTCTAATATTCGACAAAATAGACTTCAAATTAAAACTTGTCAGAAATGAAAAAGCAGGTAACTTCACTCTCATCAAAGGAACAATTGACCAAGAAGATATTGCAATCATGAATACATATATGCACAAAATTCTGTTGCACTCAATATCTGTAAAAACAGGACTAAAAAACACAGATTAATACCTATTCAATAAAGCATATGAATTTAATACCCCACTCTCTTCAACAAACAGATCAACTGGACAAAGGATAAACAGAGAGGCAATTAAATAACATCTTACAAGAAATAAGCTTCAGACACATCTACAGAATATTCAACCCATGCACAAAAGAATTCATTTTCTAATAAACAGCACATGCAAGTTTTCTCAAATTGATCTCATTCTGGGACACAAAGGATGCATTCTATCAGACCACAGTGCAAGAAAGCTTATAATCAACAGCAAAGGAAGCTCCAAAACCCACAGAAATGGATGGAGATCAAACAACTCACTCCTGAATGATCAATGGGTTAACAAAGAAATCAAAGAAATTAAGAAAAAAGTAAAAATTTTCCTGGAAATAAATGAAAAAAAGAATAGAATGCCAAAAAAAGCACAACTTCTTAGACACCTTAAAAGCAGTCCTAAGAGGGGAAATTTATAGCTCTTAGAGCCTACTTTAAAAGAGCAGAAATATCTCAGGTAAACACTTAAAAGCACAACTCAACTCTCTGCAAAGACAAAGACAAATGAATCCCAAACCTCTCAGATGAGAAGAAATAACAAAAAATCAGAATGAAATAGAAACAAAGAAAATAATACAAAAAAAATCAATGAATCTAAAAGCTGGTTCTTTGAAAGGCTAAACAAGATAGGCAGAGACTTCGTGCAGCTAACCAAAAGAAAGAAAAAGCAATTCTAGATGAACAAAACTGGAGACTAAATGGGAAACATCACAACAGACCTCAAAAAAAAAAAAATACAGAACATCATAAGGGAATAATTCAAAAATCTATGCTCCATTAAATTTATAAACCTAAATGAAATGGTTGAATTTATAGACATGGATACCCCCAGAATTAAAGGAAGAAGAGGTCAATATCTTAAAAAGATTCACAAAAAAAGAGGAAATTAAAACAATAATACAAAATCTTCCAACTAAAATAAGCCCAGGCCTAGATGTCTTTACAGCAGAATACAAGCAGATATCCAAAGAAGATGTACAACTAAAACAGCTCAAACTATTAAAAAAGATAGAAACAGAGGAAGGACTTCCAAAATCCTTCTGTGAAACTTGCATCACCCTAATATCAAAACCAGGTAAAGATACAACAAAGGAAGAAAACTATAGGCCCATATCCTTAATGAACATAGATGCAAAGATACTCGACAAACTTGTCACAGTGAACAGATGCACATCAAAAAAATAATTCACTATGATTAGGTAGGGTTTATTCCAGAGATGCAGGAATAGTTCAACATATGTAAGTCAAAAAATATCATAAAATATGTAAATGGACTTGAAGACAAAAATTGCATGGTCATATCAATAGAGTCAGAAAAGGCCCTTTATAAAATCCAACATGGATTCAGCTTAAATGTCCTAGAAGGAATAAGTCAAGGAATGGAACATACCTCAGTATTATTACAGCTATATGTAACAAACCCAGCACCAACAACATCCTAAATAGATAAAACCTGGAAGCATTCCCATTAAAATCAGGATCTAGACAGGGTTGCCCATTATCTTCACTCCTCTTCAATATAGTGCTTTAAACCCTTGCAAGAGCACTAAGACAAGAGAAAGAAATTAAAGGAGTAGTAATTGGAAAAAAAATAAGTGAATGTATTCCTATTTACAGGTGATATAATATTATACATAAGAGATCTAGAAACTTCTACCAGAAAGCTACTAGAAATGATTAATTCTTTCAGTAAAGTGGCAGGTTACAAAATTAACTTACAAAAATCAGTAGTGTTTCTATATATCAACAGCAAGCAATCAGAGAAAGCATACATGGAAAACCTCTCATTCACATTAATTAAAAAAATACTTAGGAATAAATATAATGAAAAACATTAAAGATCTCTATAGATTCAATATAATGCCAATCAAAATACAAAAGTGTCCACTTCAAGTTTCCATCTTTTATGTGCACAGAATTATTTGGCATGCCAGACTAGATATGAATGTGCAAACTTTAAAATATGAATTATAAAACATAAAAACCTGCCATAAATTTATTCAACCTTTGTTTTTGAGGATCTTCTTGTAACTGTCTAAAACTGTCTCTTTCAGAAGTGATTTTGTCTAATTCTTGCCCAATTCTTCTACTCCTTGCAAATATAATTCTTTCTTTTTTATATACTCTGCAATGGCATGAAGGTTTGGTTTCGTTTTATGACAATGAGCTTCCAAAAGTGAAATTTGATTTGTTATAGAGTCTGGATTCTTGATTGCTTCAAGATCCTCTGTGCTTAGAACTGAAACCTTCTCTCTTTTTGCCAGTATTTGATTTTGGAATTGCGTTCAGCAGTTACCATCTATTTGCTCAAGTTTCAACTTCGTACTAGGTGCATCTTTTTGAAGAGCATGCTCTTTTTCTTGAATGACTTTTAGTTCTTGAAGCAGGAGACAATGTTATCTCTGGAGAAGACTCCTCTCTAGCATTTATATTTTTTATGACCTCTGCTGCTTTGTCCGTATGCTTTTTGGCTCTACTGTTAAATTCTGTGTTTAAATACTGTTAAATTTTGTTTCTTTTTCTGTGTGCAAGATGGAGTCTTGTGACTTTATTTTTTTACATTTTTTTAAATTGATGCTTTGTGTATTTCATACATCATTTTCCAATTCTGTTCAGGCATATATCCCCTTCCCTTCCCCCCACCCCACCCCTACCCATCCCAGATCATGCATTCTGCCATAAGTTTTCTGCATCTTTTTCTGCTTTTTTGTTTTGTTTTGTTTTCATTTTTTTTAACAATAAGTGATAATTTGTGAGTACAAGCATCCTTCATGTAAAACCAATCTGCAAGCAGTTGTGCCCCAACCCACACAGCTCATGGGTCCCACCATCCAGCAGGAGGGGCTTGTATGTTCAATTAAGTTGATCAAATGAGTGTCCAGTCTATATTGTTGTAGTTTCACCATTAACCCCAATTGAAGCCCTTACATTCTACCACGCCCCCTCTTCTGCAGATTGTTCCCTAGGCTTAGAAAAGGGGCACAGGTGGATGAGAAGCAAAACACTCTACTTTCTCTGGAGCTGATATCTTGGTCTCTAGTCCGTTCTGGCTGTTTTCTTTCATGGGCTGCCAGCTTGTCCAGGGCTTTGGTAATAGCAGAGGCACATTCATCTGGCTGCTTGTTTGTTTTGTCAAGTTTATCTTGTTGGGCCTTGAGTTTATGGCTGTTGATTTCTATGACAATATTACGTAACTGTTTAACCTCAGCTTCTACTTTGTTAGCTTTCTTAGCCAGGGCATCATAATCATTTTTTTTTTTCTTTTGGTCTTTTTGAGACAGGGTCTCCCTGTAGCTCCAGCTGTCCTGGCTGTCCTAGAACTCCGTCTTTAGACCAGGCTGGCCTTGAACTCACAGAGATCTGCTTGCCTCTGCCTCCCAAGTGCTAGGATCCGTTTTGAAGGAACTGGCCTTTTGTTCTTGTAATCTTTGCTTTTATTTTATTTTATTTTTTTGTCAGGAGCAGCAAGTACATTGGCTTCAGGTTCTTTAATTTGTACACTCAAATGCTCTTCTTGCTCTGGTAAATGCTGGATGTTTGCAACAAACTTTTCTGGTGTATTCCTCATTTCTTGTTCACCATGTCTTAACAACTGCTTCTTTAAGTTGTAAATTCTGTCCTTGGACTTGCACTGCTTGTTTGGAATGGTTTTCCGACTGGGATTCCATTTGTGTACCTCTTCTTCTGAGATTTCTATGATAACTGATGGGCCCATTCTTCCTCTCATTGCTTTGCTTCCACCAACAGTCATTGTACCTGACTCTTCCATGATCTGCCCCTATGGAGTAACTGCTCTCCATCTTCTGTCTTTATGATAGGCTGATACTCTTGTGTGGCTTGATCCAAGTTGTCAGCCACTAGAGTATCCTGTAAAGCAAAATAAAATGCTTGGTGGATTTCCTCATTTTCCACTTTGACTAAATCAAATAACTGAGGAGTATTCTCAGAAGTTTGAGGTTTTTTTTTTTTTTTTTCCATACTGCTATCTTATCTAAACCTATAATGGTTGCAACTCCAGCATTGTGTCTTTTAAACATTTTGGGGCTGTATCAGTAGCATCAGCAAAATGTAGTCTGATGCATGACAACAGGATGAAATAGCAGTATCATACTTCTCATCAATAGCTCCCAGGTCCCCCAATCCTACATGTATTCCTGGGGTCCTGCCAGATTTTTTTTTTCTTTTTTTTTTTTTTTCTTGAATTGTTGCATCAGGTGCTTTCCCACTACTTCGATTCATTGCTGGGGCAAACTTTGCTTCTTCGACTTTTTGGAGGAGATAATGAACCAAACTTTTGAGGTTTATTTCTTCTTGGGTCAATTTTTGAGGTTCTTTTTCTTTCTCCTTTCATTCTTGTTTAACTTGAGGGAGTTTTGTGTTTATATCTCTGATTGAAGCTTTCCTTTGAGAATCTCAAAGCTCTAATTAAAGCTTCTTTTGCCTCACTTAGCTGAGACACTGCAGTATTATGGCAAATGAGATAGATATTAAGCTCTGATTGAGCTACATCCATCTTTGAGCGTGCTTCATTTGCTGATTTGTTGAAGTCCATGAGCTCTCTCTCTCAAATCTCCTCTCTTTCTGAACCCCTTGTGTTGCCTGTTTAAGGTATGTCTAGTGTTTTCTATCTTCATTCTGTCAAATAGAGTGGCCTTCAAGTTTCCATCTTTTATGTACAGAATTATTTGGCATACCAAACTAGATATGCATGTGCAAACTTTAAAATATGAATACTTAAAAAATGCATTGAAATGCCAAAAATTTGGATCAAATGTTTACTCCTTGCTTTGCATGCTCAAACAAAGTTCTAGGCATAAAACCATAAAAATCATCATATGACCAGTCTAATTGAAGAAAAACTGGCTTTTCAGAAAATTGGTGACTATGCAAAATTGCAGCTTTTTTTTGTTCTTTTCACTTCTGTTCCCTTTCAAAGTCTTTACATAGTAATGCTGGAACACCCAGCTTTGAGACCCTGAGTTATATATTTCCATTTCTTTTTGGTACCTTGAGGTTCATAGTGTCAGCTGTCCTTGTGTTCAAAAATTATTTCTTTATATATTATTTATTTATTTATTTATTTATTTATTTATTTATTGGTATACTCATGGGTTTTATTTTTTTATTTTTTTAGTTTTTAAAGTACCATCAGTTTAATAACAATAAAAAAAACCCCAAAATGGAAAACAGGACGAGGGAAGACGCCTGAGGCCAGGGCACAGGGAGCCCTGCTCACAGTACCAGGCCTGGCCGCAGGGGCCCCCGGTATTGCTGTTGCTACGAGGTGGGGGGGGGGCAGCGATTGTCCCATGGGAGCCACCATCATCTGGGCCAGGACACTTACTTCTTCTGAGGTGTGCTCAGCTTCTGCATGCCCCGGATTCTGTCCAGTAGGCCAGAGATGAAGGCCTCGGTGGGTTTGTAACAGTCACCTAACAGCTCCTTGACCCTGGCAGCCCGGCTGTCATTGCTCTCCATGTCCAGGAGCTCATCAACATCTATCTCTAGCTCTGGGATCTCCTCTTCCTGGCAGTCTTAGAGGCGCGTGAGCTGCTCTAGGATCCACTCCTCCAGATTGAGCCGCTTCCGCAGCTCCTTGCGGTCGTACTTGACGGTGACCTTCCCTTGGAGTCTCACCGGGCCATCGTCGTCCGCACCCCCCAGGCTTTCGCCAGCGGCCCCGGGAGGACTCTGAAAGTAGACACGGGGCCCTGGGCCGCCACTGCCCGGCCCCGGGGCCGGGGCTGCCAACGCCGCGCCCCCCGCGGGGCCGCTGTCCGCCATGGCGGCCGCCGGGGCCACGTGCGCGCTCGGGCCCCTCCCTGCGCCGCCGCCTCCCGGACGTCAGCCGGCTGGCTCCGGGGCCGCTGGCTCGAGTTAGCTCACGGGCTCCGCTCCGCGAGGATCGGCGGCGAGGGCGGCAGCGCCCGGAGGCAGCTGCAGCATGCGGAGCCCCCGGGCCTGGCCTGGCTGCGCCCCGCCCCCTCCCCGCCGATCAACCCGCCCTTTGTCCCCCGCGGCCGCCCGTGCCCTACTCATGGGTTTTAAAAAAAAAAGTCACCCACATGGCGGCCAAGAACCGTCTGTAACTCCAATTCCAGGAGAACTCCAGTTCCAGGGGAATCCGAGACCCTCCTTCTGACCTCCGCGGCATTGCACGGCACGGGTGCACAGACCTGCATGCAGACAATACATTCATACACATAAAAAAAAAAAAAAAGGTGGATTGGCAAGATTTTCTTTGGGGAAAGGGATTCAGTTGTGCTACAAAGTGATTGTTCATTTTTTGTGATCTTTCATTGCTATATTGACATCAGATGCTGGAAATAGGCCTCCGGATCAGTTGTCAAAGTCTGGTTTTCTTTGGGTCTTTCAGTTGCATGATTTGTTATTTCAATGCTTACTGCAAAACCATCAAATATTCAGTTTTTCCTTGGAACTATTGGTGCTGATGAGAACACATGCTTGAGCATTCCTGAAAATATCTTCTTTGCCTTTGGCTCTCTCCCTTTCATGACTTATGGGGGTAAATCTCCTCTACTCCCACCCAGACAAACACTGTTCCTAGCATTTTTCTTTGGTGACTGGTTAGCCAATGATGGGTAGGGTTCTGTTAACCAGGACAATGGAAGACAGTCACAGTCACATGTTGGAATGCTAGAGGTGGGGTCAACAATGTCTGAGCTATGCACTCAGGCACACTATGTTTGTTGTCTTTGTTGTTGTTTTCATTGTTTAAAAGCAAAGGGGTGGCTACGTAGAGTGTTACACACCTGCAGCAGCATGCATAATCTCCTTGTCTACTGAATAAACTTAACCTGTGCTCAGAAGCAACAGCTGAGTCAGTGGTTTGATCAGTACTTGAGGCATTTCCAGAAGAAGCAGAAGATGATCATATATAAATCCTTATCTTTCTCATATTAAATGAGTTTAGCAGGAACTCCCATTCTCCCTGCTTTTAACCCAACTCCTGTGGTCTGTGGTGTTTGACTCTTTGGCCTACTCACCTCTTCCTTGGTCAAGACCTTGGAATCCTGCCGGCTGGCCTTTAGGAGGTTCCTACAATGGGAGGTGGGGGATATCAGGAGATGGGGACGGTGGAGATGGTGGGAGTGCTGGGGTTTGGGAAGGTTGATGGGGTGGTAAGGAATGAAGAAAGAACAGAGGTGATCAGAGCTTGAGAGGCTGGGAAACTCAGAATGAAATGTGATGCCCTGTTGACCCCATGAGAAAATTAACATGCACTGTCTGAATATTAGTGCATGGGTTGTGCCACCTGGTAGCTATGTCAGGAAACACAGTTCCTATGTCAGGAAACATAGTATATTTCATTTGAATGTTTGGCAAGAGTGATCCAAGTGATTCTCAAAACAAAGCAGATTATCTCTAAAACTCTGTGTTATCTCCGAGAAATAGAGGATGAATCTCTGTTGTTTAGAGAAATGGAGGATGAATCTCTGTTGTTTAGAGCCCGACATGCTTCAGGAATGGGACTTAGATTGATCGAAAGTAACGGACCTGATTTTTTTCTATCTGAAGTTAAGTACTCATAATGCAAGACAATGTGCACACTGCTACAAGAGAGGATCAATCAATGGTACAGCCCACAACCAAACTCTAACAACCTTGAGCTGCACAGCAAATTACCTGTGTTGGTGCAGTAGAGGCACTGTTCTCTGAGGGATGGTTAACAGCTATTTAATTGGACTTGGAATCCGCTCAATGAGAGTTAACCCATGAGAACCACTATAAAGTCAGCAAAATACACAGGGCTGGAGAGGACATAGAGCCTATAAAGAAGCCTATCCAGGCCACATCTCTAGACAGATGAAATTTCTTACCTTACACTATGTGACTATGGAATCTTATATTTACATATCAGCATACTGGTTCTGTTTTGTTTTGTTTTGTTTTGTTTTGTTTTGTTTTGAGACAGGGTCTCCCTGTAGCACCAGGTGTCCTGGAACTCACTATGTACACTAGGCTGGGTTTGAACTCAGATATCTGCCTGCCTCTGCCTCAGGAGTGCTGTCATTAAAGATGTGCATCACCACACCTGGCAAATAAGCATATTGTATGCCACTCATCAATGAAGCTACTCTATACAAAAGATGGAGGCCACTGAATAATCCAGCATCTGGTCAGATCCAGAACATAAACATCTGAAAAATCCTTATTCTTAAGAGACATCTACAATTGAATGTCTACACACAGAATTAGGGAAAGAGAGAAAATGAGCATACCCCTCAATTCTCACCCCTAATACTTCAGTACACAATAGAATCTGAGGCAAATAGAAGGCCACAACTAATTAATCTCCAAAGAATGGGAGATCCCATAATCCATGGATGGAGCTCCTATATTAAACTTCACCAACTCATGGTTCAGGAATCATTAAGGAAGATGGGGAAGAATGATTGTAAGAGCCAGGGCTAGTGCATGAATGTAGAAAGACAGTGACGTACAATCCGCTGTAAGCATTCACATGAAAACCTGTGGCAACTTAGGCATAGGCATGGGACCCATGTCAACTAGGACAAAGATTCAAAGGGGAGCTAGAGAAATGGGTGAGGGCCTGACCTGGACTGAAAACTATAGGAGACTGAGTACTTTTGGTTGAGGAAGAGTAAGCCTTGAGTAGGATTCCTAAACATACTGACTGGACTCTATTGGATCCATTTGCACAGAAGGATGTCTGTGATTGGAGGCTTGACTGGATAGGGTTTAGTTTGGATATTGCGATGCATGAGTTCTGATGGGAATGTTGGGACATGGAGGGGATAAGATTTGGTTGGGAACAATTTTATGAGATGTACAAATGCTCGAACAATACAGGGTACTGCTGAAGACTCTACACAATAGGTGGTATTGACCTTGAAGATTCATCTCTATGGCCTATATTTCATGCTGCTTAAAGGTGCTATGTATGATTCCCAAAAGAAAAAGTGATCAAACTTATGCAGCTTGGAACACTGAATGCTATAATAACAACTGCTTTTAGCAATGTCCAGTGGTATAATAGTAGCATGAAAGTTATGGGAGTACCCAACTATTCTCTGATTGTATAGTATGCCTGTTTCATAAGATTGAGTCTATAGCTTGTACTGTTACCAGAGCTAAGGAGCTATGGATATGGAGGACATGATTGTTAGGAAAAAATCTTAATATTATTCTGTTAATTGGATATAATATTAAATCAACAGTTAATGACATTGCTATACACAGATTGCTATAGTTCTCACCTATATGCAGAGAACCTTCCTTTTTATAGTGGATAGCAATGAACACAGTGGCCCTCAATTGTTGCTACATATTGAGCAAGGGTCGGTGCGGTGCTGAATACAAAGTAGGACACTTGTAACTTCTCCTCCAAAAGATCAGGCAGCAGTGATGGATGAATAAAATAAAAGTATTCTGTCTGCATAAAACAGGCCAGCTGCACCATTGAACCCATGGACATGGAATTTGAGACAGCATATCATGATCTGCAGAGTCCAAAGCCAGACCACAGAATAACACAGAGAAGTTACTCACCAGATGCTTAGCAATAGGATGACAGAAGTAACCAACAGACCAAATATCTCGATTTGCAAATTCAGGACATCAGTACTAAGAGACAATCAGTTTATGTTGTTTAAGGTCTGTGGTATTCTGCTTTCAGAGTGCTAGGACCCTCGAAAACCTTATGTAGCTTTTCTTCCCTATTGCCTCTCCTCTTCATCAACACAAGCATCAGATGTGCACTGAGACACAGTTTCCTTCACCATTGTAAGGTCATTAGGTGGGTCAGTTGCACATTATGTACCTATAGTGCTTGAGACAATTCTCAATATCTGCAAAAGACCAAGACAGCAAGCTCACTGCAGGGGGGGAAGGAATCAGTCAAGAAGCATCATATCTAGCTTAGGAAATGCTGGCAAGTTATCTCTCAGAGAGAGGAAGAGTCAGTTTTCATCAACAGTATGAAATTAGCTTGGTTGACCAGGCTCCAGGGAATGTAACCATATACTTCAGTAGCTGGACAGCATAAATTGGACTCAATAGTCCTTTAAAATAAATAATAGTGGATATTAGCTCAGGGGCTTTGTTGCTAGGTAGTGGTTGGGAATGTGGAAGGGAGGTCTGGATAGATCAATATACATTATATGTGAAATTCTCACAGAATCAATAAAAGTATTTTCATATAACTTTTAATAAAAAATATTTGTTTTTTCACATTCCTAGTTTAACACACTCTTACAAATCCCATAAATCTATGCTGTTATTAGAGATGGAAGAAATATTTGAATACACATTATTTGTTACATTGCAAGTTAATTTCTGAGGCAACATGCCTCATTCAAAGATACATGAATTAGACAATTGTTTCTCTTTCAGGGGCTCTTGAAATCCATGAATTCTCTCTATTTTGCCTTAAATTAGTGTTTTCTCTATCACCGCTCTGCAATGTTGGCCCAGTGGACCTTAGTGATGACACTGTGTAAAAGTAGCCACTTTTACAAGTTGCTCTGTATTTGATCTATAATTCTCTTTTCTGTGATTTGTAATAGAATATGGATCCAATTTTCTTCAGAGTATGATTTCCTAAAATCTGCAGATGGAAAACTATATGACAAATAGATGACAGTGAGTGACAGTCTGTGTTTATTGAGATAACATTGTTGAGGGCAGCTTTCCTTAGCTACCTCTCCTAGACAGTCACTAAGCACTTTAAGTTTATGAGAGCCAAGCTTCCTACAGCTTCCACTGTGAACTTTCTTGATCAACTATGTTTTCCATATGATTTCACACTAGCTGACTGACATATTTAAAAAAAATATTTGATTTCAGATTTTGCACATTTTATCCAACAGTTCTTAATTGAATTTAGACCCCCCTCCCATCCATGCAAACCCATCAGACATCATTCATTCTACCATTTATGTTAATTCTTATCTAGTTAAGCATTTGTAGCTACATTCCCACAGTGCAAGTTCACTTACTGGAGTCTAGTCAGCCCATCTAGAGATAAGCCTACTCTCTACCACTCAAGAGTAATCAGTCTCCAACAGTTCCAGGTATAGGCCCAGTGTACCACCCATTTTCCTTGCTCCAGTCTTGCAAACCCTTGTCTTATTGAGTTTGAATGAGTTTGTGTTCAAACCCACCATTCCTGCAAGTTCACGGGAGGAAGATTCCAGTGGTTTGGAAGACTCAAGTTACTTATGTTCATAGACCAAATCTGCCTTCTACAGTCTCCTGCCCCCTTTTCCACAATTGTCCCTGAGCCATCATTGGGTGAGTTTTAATATAGGACTTCTATACAGGGACATACATTCTGTAGTTTCTTATTTTCAAAAACAACAATTGGTGGCTTTTTGTGTGCATCACACTCTTGTATAATGGAGCTTTGCTGATAAGAGTTGATAGGTGCGCTAGGAATATCAGAAATGATTAAAATGTTCAATAACGTGGCAAGTTACAAAATCAACTTATTTATTGCAAAAATCTTGTGAGTTTTTAGGACATGTATACAAGTCATTAAATCCAAGTTATGTTTTTCTTTTCTTTTTTTAATTAAAAAAATTTTCAATTTTATTTATTTTTGTATGTATATGAATGTACTGTCTGCATGTAGGTTTGTGCAACCGTCTTGTGCAATGCTGCGGAGGTCAGAAGAGGGACTTGGATTCCCCTGGAACTGGAGTTCTCCTGGAATTGGAGTTAAAGACGGTTCTTAGCCGCCATGTGGGTGCTGGGGATCGAACCCGGGTCCTCTGCAAGAGCAGTCGGTGCTTTTAACCGCTAGGCTATCTCTCCAGCCCCCAGGTTATGTTTTTCAAACATATTAACTGTGCTTGATGAGGTCAATTTCTTTAATCATTATAATTCATGTAAATTACAATTTAACCATATAAGAACATTATGTTATGAGCTTCCTGACAAACTATAGAGATGCTTATTTGGACTATCTGGGATTAAAGTATAAACCTGCATTACCCTGGCACGTTGAATACAAATTTCTAAGTGTTTACAGGAATTTCTTTCCTCACAGTATGCTCTATAATTACATAAACTGGGGATCGAACCTGGGTCCTCTACAAGAGTGGTCGGCGCTCTTAACCGCTAGGCTATCTCTCCAGCCCCTTGAGAAGAGGATCTTTTTTTTTTTTTTTTTTTTTTTAATTTTTTAAATTTTATTTCTGTTATATATTGTTTTGTTTTTTTTATTCTGGCTTTGTCTCTGTACTTGTTGTTGTTATGATGACTTCTTTTCCTCTGTTTTGTTTTTGTTTTTTTTTTAATTTATTTATTTTGTATGAATGAATGTACTGTCTGCATGCAAGTTTGTGCCCCCGTGTCGTGCAATGCCGCGGAGGTTCAGAAGAGGGCGTCGGATTCCCCTGGAACTGTGAGTTCTGGAATTGGAGTTTCGAGACGGTTTCTGGCCGCCAGTGGGTTCTGGGGATTGAACCGGGTCCTCTGTAAGAGCGGTCGGCGCTCTTAACCTGGCCATCTCTCCAGCCCCGAGAAGAGGATCTTTTATGGAGTTTGATGATATTCTTGAGAGTTCATCAGGATAACAGAAGTAAAGGATTAAATCTTCCTTTCAGAGTTTTTCTTTTCTCTAAACTGATGCATAAATGATAAATGGAGGATGCTGGCATGGAGTACCAGCAGTGGAAGACTGTGTGTGGGTCATCAGTGGATTACTAGCAGATGCTGCACAAAGAGCAATGGGAGCATCAGAGGCTCCTAAGCTTTCTAAGAATTGGCTATTGGCTCTCCCCTTGGAGAAATAACCCATGGCTGATGCCACAAGCTTACATCCTCTACAGGTTAGATGTTATAAGCCACAGTAGACCCTGCTCATATTTAACAGGGGGGAAAATTGTAATTCATGGATTAACATATCCAAACATGTGTTATGCAAAGTAACCTACCATAACTATTAGTGCTGCTTAAATATATATATCTAATTGCCTGTCTTTCATTAGTAGGATCGAAAGGTTTTCTGGCAATGTCAGCCCATGAAAGGGAAAACAGGCCAGAATTGACCAGAGTCCAAGTCAACAGCTCCAGAGAGAGTGGACTGTTTTACCTCTCATCACCTGTGCCCCTTTTCTAAGCCTAGGAAAAACTGCGGAAGAGGGGGCGTGTGGTAGAATGTAAGGGCTGCGATGGGGTGAATGGTGAAACTACAGCCAATGTAGTCTGGACAATCTTTGGATCAACTTGATTGAACAAACAACCTGTCACCGCCCCACTGGATGGTGGGGCTGTAGGTGTTTGGGCACACCAGCCTGAGATAGGTTTCTTGAAGGATGCTTGTACTCAGGATATCATTATAGCTTAAAAATGAAAAAAAAAAAAAACTGGAGAAGATGCAGGACAGTTATGGCGGAATGCATGATCTGGGATGGGGTGGGGGGGGGAGGGAAAGGGAAATAAGCCTGAACTGAATTGGAAAAAAAAAAAAAAAACAAAAATCAATATAAAAATTAAAGAAAAACAAAAAGAACTATATTTCATTATGCTGTCATCATGTAAGACAGATCTATTGAATATATTCATTCAATCTAATTATAGTTGTATAGATATTGAGGACAACCCCTCACACACCACCAGGCCCCAGGTAACCAGCTAGCTGTGAGTTCTCTCTTTTAACATACAGTTTATTTCTCAGAGTCATATTGGTCTATATGTAAATTCCTTAATCCCATTAATCTTTGCGAAGTAATTCAACCACATCACACACAACACACACTAATTCTTTTATTTTCCTGCATATTTTTTATTTTGTTTAGATTTCTCTATATATATTTACTAGCTATATATATATCTATCTATATTGAAGCAATATAAAATCGGTGTCGACTTATTCTGTGAACAACATGACCAAAACGACTGGGTCCCAAGAACTGGACTGAAACAGTTAACTTCGCCAAGAATAAACCTCTTGCAGAGAAAAAAACTTTAAAAAGACTGAGAAAACGATTTATGGAATCTCATATATGCCAGAAAGCAATGAACTGCGGTGGTCGGGGTGGTTGGGGGGAATGGAAAGGAAGTGTCTAAATTGACTGGAAATATGTATGAATACACAACAACATCAATAAAAATATTTATTCAAAAAAAGAAAAAAAAAAAAAAAAAAAAAAAGAAGGAAGCAAGGGCACTGGCCTTTGCAGGGCAGGAGGAGATACTGGGTTACTCTTTTAAGACATCCCAAATGGATAAGTTAGTGACAAACATGAGTATGGGCAAGGCAAAGACTATTCATTCCTCTTGGGGTGCCCAATACTAAGTATTAGATGAAGACATACTTGGGGAACAGAAGATTAATAAAAGTAAAATCTCAATATATTTCATGATAGGAAAGTTCCTATGTTAAAACACTAATAAAATATATAAACAAGTGAATAAGATAAATCAAACGATTTTATTTTATTTTATTGTGTTTAATAGATTTTAATTGAGATTTTGTGCATTTCATTAAGATTTCTTAATCAAATTTAGACCCATTCCTCCTTCCTGCTCCCTACCCTGCCAGAGGTCATACTTCTAACATACATGTCTTTCTTCTTTTTCTCAGTCTTTTTTGAAGTTGTGGGTGTAGAAGTTTACTGTTTTGGACAGAAGTTTACTGTTTCAGTCAGTTACCTGGCCCAGGCTTTTCTTGTTGTGCCTTATAATTTGTATCACTCTAAAATATGCCTACATATATGGCACCCATATACCCAAAACTATGACCTTTGAAAATAAACTATAGGTAAATTCAAAAACATGTTCAGGGATTCATATTTTGATAGTAGAGTTGTAATCAGTAAAGAAAAATATTAATTAACATTACTAGATTACATAGCAAGTTGATAAGTAACATCAGGTGTTATATTTACTAAAAAAGAAATGAAAAAAGGAATCATTCAGTTTGCCTTATAAAGAGGGATTTGGTGCTAAGATCCAGAGATGAGTGAGACCATACATCATTTGTTTTTCTGGGACTGTGTTACTTCACTTAGAATAATGGCTTCTAGGTCCATTCATTTACCTGCAAAATTCATGATGTCATCTTTCTTTACTGCTGCATAGAATTCTAATATGTAGATGTACCACATTTTCTCTATCCACTCCTTGGTTGAGGGAAACTTGGGTTGCTTCCAGCTCTTTGCTATTATGAAAAGAGCTGCCATAAACATAGATGTGCATGTATCTCTGCGATAGGATGAGTCTTGTGGGTATATACCCAGGAGTGGTATGACTGGGTCAGGTGGTAGGCTCATTTTCAGTATTTTAAGAGTTCTCCACACTGTTTTCCATAGGGGTTGCATGAGTTTGCATTCCCACTAGCAGTAGATGAGTGTTCCCCTTTCCCTACAACCTCTCCAGCATTTGGTATTCTTTATTTTCTTGATCATACCCAGTCTTTCTGGAGTAAGATGGAATCTTAAAGTGGTTTTAATTTGCATTTCCTTAATTATTAGTGGTGTTGAACACATTTTGAGATGTTTCTCGGGGCTGGAGAGATGGCCTAGCGGTTAAGAGCACCGACCCCTCTTACAGAGGACCCGGGTTCGATCCCCAGCACCCACAAGGCGGCCGAGAAACATCCGGAAACTCCAATTCCAGGAGAACTCCAGTTCCAGGGGAAATCTGACACCCTCTTCTGACCTCCACGGCATTGCACGACACGGGTGCACAAACCTGCATGCAGACAGTACAGTCATACACATACAGAAATAAATAAAAATTAAAAAAAAGATGTTTCTCAGCCATCTTTACTTCTTTCATGTGTGAAGTCTCTTCAGCTCTTTACTCAGTATTTTGAGTGGGTCATTTGTTTTCTTGATTCTTTGTTTTTTGGTAGTTTATATACTCTGGATGTTAATGTTCTATCAGATGTATCGCCAATGATGGTTTCCTCCCACTCTGGATTTTCTCTTCACTTCTTTGATTGTTTCTTTTGCTCTACAGAAGCTTTGAGGTTAATAAGGTCCCACTTGTCAATTTTTTTACCTTATTTCTTGTCCAGCTGCTGTCTGATTTAGAAAGTCTTTTCCTACACCCATGTCATGTAGATTACTTCCAACATTTTATTCTATCATTTTCAGAATATCAGGGTTCACACTGAGGTCTTTAATCCTTTTGGAGTTGATTTTTTACAGGATGAGGTCTTTGATCCATTTGGAGATTATTTTATTCTTCTACAAGTGGTGATCCAGTTTTGCCAACATTTCCTGAATCTCTGGTATGAATCTGACTTGGTTATGGCAGATTATGGATGACCTTTTTGATATCTGTCTGTATGCAGTTTGCAAGTATTTTGTTGAGAATTATTGCAACTATGTTCATTAATGAAATGGGTCTATAATTTTCTTTTTTGATTATATCTTTGCCTAGTTTTGGTATTAGTACAGTGATGCTGGTTTCATAGAAGGAATTTGGAAGATTTCCTTCTGTTTTTCTCCTCTTGAATAATTTGAGTAGTATTGAATGTGTGTCTTCATTAAATGTCTTATATAATTCTGCTGTGAATCCATCTGGGCCTGGTCTTTTGTTACTTGGGGATTTTTTTATACTGGTTTCAATTTCCTCCTTTATTATAGGTCTGTTTAAGCTGTCAGTCTCTTCCTGGTTAAGTTTTGGTGAATTCCGTGATTTCAGATATTCATCCCCTTCTATGAGGTTTGCAAATTTAGTTTTTGAATTATTCCCATATGATTGTCTGGATCTTTTTACTATCTATTGTGATGTTTCCCTTTTCATCTCCAATTTCGATGATTTAGATTTGCTCTTTCCTTCTTTTGCTCAACTGAGCTAAAAGTCTATTTTGTTTATCCTTTGAAAAAAACAGCTCTTGAATTTATTATTATTTCTTTGTATTGCATTCTTTGTTTCTATTTCATTGATTTACAATCTTACTTTTATTTCTTCCTGTCTGTCAGGTTTAGGATTCAATCGTTGTTGTCTCTCGAGTGTTTTAAGTTAGTGTTATGTCATTTATTTGTGCTCTTTGTGTTTTCTTTTTTTATTGATGATTTGTGTATTTCATAGAATATCTTTCAGTCCAATTTAGACACACTCCCCTCTCCCTACCCTCAACCTATCCCAGTTCATACCTTCTGCCATACATATATTGCATCTTTCTCCCAGTCTTTCTAAAGTTTTTCACTGCAGAAGCTTGTTGTTTGGGGCAGAATTTAACTGTATCAGTTTGTTTTCTTTCTTTCTTTTNGTCTTTTTGAGACAGGGTCTCCCTGTAGCCCCAGCTGTCCTGGAACTAGCTCTGTAGACCAGGGTGGCCATGAACTCACAAAGATCCGCCTTCCTCTGCCTCACAGTGCTAGGATTAAAGGCGTGCGCCACCATGCCCGGCAGTTTCTGTTTTCTTAATGTAGGCACTAAGGACTATAAATTTCTCTTAGAAATGCTTTGAAAGTATCCCATAGATGTGTTGTATCATCATTGTTGTGTTGTATCATTTAGTGCCAGGTATGCTTTACTTTCTTTATTTATTTATTCATCCTTTGAACCATTCATTATTCAATAGCATGTTGTTTACTCTCCATGTGTTCTTGTAGGTAGTATGGCTCTTTCTTCTGTTGATATTCAGCTTTATCGCACTGTGGTCTGATAGGATGCATGGAATTATTTCATTTTTTTTTCTATTTGTTGAGGTTTGTTCTGTGTCCCAGTATCTAGTCGATTTTGGAGAATGTTCCATGGGGTGACAAGTAGAAAATAAACTCTTTGATTTGGGGTGGAATATTTGGTAGATGTCTGTTATGTCCATTTGCTGTATCATGTTGCTCAGTTCACATGCCTCTCTGTTTATTCTTTATCCACTTGACCTGTCCAATGGGCCCAGTGGGATATTGAAGTATCCCACTAATAGTGTGCTTGGATTAATCTGTGCCTCGAAGTCCTGCAGGATTGTGTTTATGAAGTTTGGTGCACCAGAGTTTGGTGCATATATTTATGGTTGTGAAATCTTCATGGCTGATTCTTCCTTTGATAAAGATATAGTGACCCTCTTCATATCTTCTGATTAGTATTACTTTGAAGTCTATTTTCTCTGATATTAAAATAGCAATTCCTGCTTGCTTTTTGGTACCATTTGCTTGGAATATATATTTTTTTCTGGGCTTATATCTTCATTAATTATTCTCTCTTGCCACTTGGAGATACCTGCTCCTTTCCTCCCTCCTCTGAATTGATTGAAGTATTTTCTGGATAGTTGGTTTGCTAGACATTTATTCTTTCATCTTGTTTTATGTCATGGAATATTTTCCTTTCTCCTTCAATTATAATTGACATTTTTGCTGGGTACAGTAAACTGGGTTTGCATCTATAGTCATTTTTTTCCTGGGAATATCGTGGTTCAAGCTATTCTAACTTTCATTGTTTGCATTGAAAAGTCAACTGTAATTCTGATGAGTTTCCATTTTTTATGTAACTTTTTGTTTTTCTCTTGTGGTTTATCTTTATTTTGGCATCTAGCATTTGATTATGGTATGGGGAATTTGTTTTGTGATGTTGTCTATTTGGTGTTCTATGTGCTTCTTGTGTATGTATGGTATGTCCTTTTTCAATTTGGGGAAATTTTCTTCTATAATTCTATTGATGATTTTGTCCATACCTTTATCATGGTATTCTTTTCCTTTCTTTATACTTATGATGTGGAGGGGTTTGGTCTCTTACTGGTGTCCCACATTTTCTAATTATTTCTCTCATGTTTTTTTTTTTCCTTTAATTTTTCATAATCTTTTTTTGAGCTCTC
Source organism: Rhizomys pruinosus (assembly GCA_009823505.1). Classification (NCBI taxonomy): domain Eukaryota; kingdom Metazoa; phylum Chordata; class Mammalia; order Rodentia; family Spalacidae; genus Rhizomys; species Rhizomys pruinosus. Next base: position 4,860,827 of record VZQC01009923.1, read on the forward strand.
CATTTCTTTCATGTTATATTCTAGTCTTGATATTCTATTTTCTGCTTCATCCATTCTGTTACTGAGGCTTTCTCCTGCCCTTTCTTATTGACTGGATGAGTGTTCAATTTCCTTTTTTATTTCAGCCTGAGATTTCTTTAGTATTTCCATTTTCTTCTGGAGTTTGTCATTCTCTCCTCTATTTCTTTTATTTGATTGTCTGTGTGGTTGTTTTCCTTTTTCCTTTCAGTGTGGGATGTCTTCAGCATTTCCATTTCCTTCCGGAGTTAGTCATTCTCTCCCTATAGTTCTTTGATTTGTTCTTTATATTCCTTGATTTCTTTGAACATGTCTATGATTGTTCTTTTAAGATATGTGTCCTGAATTACTTCCAGGAATATCTCATTGTTGGAGTCTTCTATAGGACTGATACAGTTTGGTGGGGATTTAGTCTATGCTTTTCCCATGTTGCTGATTTTTTGTTGTGCTTTTGGCATGTGGATTTGATTTGTTGTTTTTAATCTGATCCAAAATTCAGGTGTTTTTTCACTGTGTTGAAGGCTTGTTCCTCTAAGTTGGCTGTGGAATGGCAGGTTTGCTGTCTCTTCTGTTACATTGTGCCCCAGAGTCACTACCCCTCTTCCCACTG
>VZQC01009923.1:4863954-4883954 GCA_009823505.1 Rhizomys pruinosus
TATGGTCTCTTGTGTGATATTGATCTGATACTTCCTCTGAAGCCTCACCTTTTTGAGATATAAGTAACTGCAATAAGAGTATTTGAAAACAATATTGTTAAAAATAACTTCAAAAGAAAGGAATAACTTTTATATGATTTTAATCAGGTATTAATATTTCTATGTTCTGTATAGAAGACCAACTTTCTGTACTCTGCCCAAACCCATGTTTTGTACTATCATGTTAAGTATTTTCTTCTAGTGTTGTATGCTCCAATTTCCAGTCTAATATTATAATTACAGATCTGTATGTTCTGCTCATGACCTCTTCAATGGCTTTCAATTTTGAAATTTCTCCAGTTATCACACACATATTTTTATTTTTTTTATTTTAATTATTTTTTTATTGATGCTTTGTGTATTTCATACATCATTTTCCAATTCAGTTCAGGCGTATATCCCCTTCCCTTCCCCCCACCCCACCCCTACCCATGCCAGATCATGCATTCTGCAGTAACTTTTCTGCATCTTTCTGTTTTTTTTTTTGTTTTGTTTTCATTTTTTTAACAATAAGTGATAATTTGTGAGTACAAGCATCCTTCATATAAAACCAATTTGCAAGCAGTTGTGCCCAAACCCACACAGCTCATGGGTCCCACCATCCAGCAGGGGGGGCTTGTATGTTCAATCAAGTTGATCAAATGAGTGTCCAGTCTATATTGTTGTAGTTTCACCATTCACCCCAATCGCAGCCCTTACATTCTACCGTGCCTCCTCTTCCGCAGATTGCTCCCTAGGCTTAGAAAAGGGGCACAGGTGGATGAGATGCAAAACAGTCTACTTTCTCTGGAGCTGTTGTCTTGGACTCTAGTCAATTCTGGCTGTTTTCTTTCATGGGCTGCCAGCTTGTCCAGGCTTAACCTTTCAGTCCTACTAATGAAGCACATGCAATTAGATATATAGGTATTTAAACAGTATAATATATAGCCTTTCGGTCCTACTAATGAAGCACTCACAATTGGATATATAGGTATTTAAACATTACTAATTGTTATGGTAGGTTACTTTGGTATAGACACAGATGTTTGGATGGTATGTTAATCCATGAATTACATTTTCTTCTGTTAAGTATGACAGGGTCGTTGTGTGGTTTATAACATCTCCATGGTTTATTCCTCCAAGGAGAGAGCCAATAGCCAATTAGATTTGGGATATACAGACATATGGCTGCCACTGCTGCACAGTATTTCCAGGCACACATATTTTTTAACACACATTTGCAAAACCCTGTCTTATAGAAGTAGACAGAGGTCATCTGTCCTATAGAAATTATTCTAAATAGGTTATTTATTAAGAACCAACTACCTTTAAAATTCATGGTATTCTGAGGCCCTATCCTTTTTTGTCTTGTATTTCAAGGTCCAAATATGAATAGAAATAAATTTTGTATAATATCACTGTCAGTGATTTTGGCACTAAAAAGAAGAAGATTTTAAACAGTCAAATCACACCAACATATTGACACAGAAATTCAGGCATTTTTACTCACCACTTCAAGAAAGTGTTGGAGAGTTCTAATCAATGATTTGAAGGGAGAAGTCTCCAGTGAATGAGAAACAAAGGGGAAAAAAATCAGTTATGGCAGATTATGTCCAGACAAGATATAAGAAAATCTGATGAGCCAAATTTGTAAAATCTATGTATGTTCTTGTAAATTTTATGTCCTTAAATAAACATGAAAATATAAAAATGGGGCTTAGAAAAGTCATATTTAAAGAATCTGTAGTATATAAATTATTTTTATGTGACTGGCAATGAGAAAAAAACTGTATAGTTTGACGGGTTTTTGTTGTTGTTGTTGTTCTTCTTCTTCTTTGAGATAGGGTCTCATGTAGCCCAAGCTAGCTTAGAACTTGTTATGTAGACCAGGGTGGCCTTGGTTTCACAGAGATCTCTCTTTCTCTACCTCTGCCTTCCAAGAGCTGGCTTTGTATTAAAGGCATGTACCACCAAATCAAACTATGTTTAATCACTTTATGAACATTATTTTATTTTCTATACTAAGATTTTTGAATTTTGAATTTCCTTCTCTTTGACTTTTGAATGGGAAGTGCTATCACTTACAGTTTATTTTGTTTACTTGTTGCCATAATATTTTATTGCTTCTTTGATAAATTCATACAATGTGTTTTAATCAGATTTGCATCTCTCTTCCATCTTTTCTCATATCCACTAACTCCTCTTTAATGTCTCTCACTTCACATGCTCTATTCTTTTTTAAGGCCTATTGAGTCTAATTTGTGATAGTCAAATGCTCTTGGGGTGGGTCCGTACTCTGGAACCTGGTCAACCTACCTGGCATCACATCCTTAGAGAAAACTGGCTATCCCTCTCTAGAGCTATCAATTGCCAGTAGCACAGAATCTAGGCCCAGTGCTTCTTACCCACATCCCTCCTCCATGGTAAGTTTTGTCTTGCATGGGGTTGTACAGGTTTTATGCATACTGTGATGGGTGTTGTGGATTCATATCTGGAGGTGCTCTGTAGGGTCCAGACAATATGGCTTTCTTGTATCCATTAATCATATGTGGTTTTTATAGTCTGCCCAAGACTCTTCTTCAATGATTCCTAAAGCTTAGGAGGAGAGATTGTGATATAGATGTCCCATTAAGGGCCAAGCACTCTGAAGTCTATTATTTTGGGCACATCGACAATTTGTTTCTCTTTGTCATAATATTTTATCAAAATCTGTCTTAAAGTAAACATTTTGCTTTATCCACTCTGGAGGTCAGAAGCCCAGCACAGATGACATTGGTTTACATTCAGTTAACAAGGGTTTAGTCCTTTCTGGGACTCTAAGGAAGAGATTTGTATTATTTCCTTTTTCAGACTACAGAGCATGCTTTTGTGCTTTGATTGTTTATCTCCTTCCCAAATAACAATTATCACTGAATTTTTCTGGCCATTTGTTCATGGTCAAAATGTCTTTATAATTCTCTTTCCTTCCCTTCATCCTTCCTTCCCCGTTCTTCTTATAACTTTTAGGGAGAGGTATGCTAGCATTATGACAGTCTAGGTAATTTACAATGGTATCTATTTAAATCATAAATCTCCATTTAGTCTTTAGCATTAATTTCCGTTTGCTATATAAAGAACACACCCACAGTTTCATGACATGTTGGGAAGCTCTGAGAGCTCCAGTGTAAAGTAAATCATCTCATATGGCAACAACTTGTGGGGGAATGCAGAACATTTTAGCCAATCTTGACACAATTTTATAATATGCTCTGAATCACTTCAAATTATGCATTCAATCTGTTTTCCTAATACACACTCAGCTCCTTTAAATTTAGCTAGCCTTTAAGTAAATAATATTATCAATATTGCTATGTGTTGGACTCCTTATTTAGTCAATTTAAATATATTGATTTAATCGTTTTAGAAAATAATTTATTTCTACCTTTTAATTTATGTGTGTGTGTGTATTGTCTGCCTATGTATAAGTACACTCACTTTGGGAAATGCCCACAGACGTCAGAGGAGGTTGTTAAATCCCTTGATACTGTAGTTATAAACAGTTGTTTGTTACCATGTGGGCACATGCAACCAAGCCCAAGTCCTCTGCCTGAACAGCCAGTGTTCTTAACCACTGAGTTACAGCCACACTACACCCCTTAAATTCAATCTTAACCTATGTGCCTTATTTTTTTTTTCTGTGACACTTCCAGATCTCTGATTTAGATGACAGTGTGTATGTGTGTGTGTGTGTGTGTGTGTGTGTGTTATAATTATCTAATATCAATAATGAAATTGGTGATGTTGAAAGTAGCAAATTACCCCCAAAAATGCTATTTAAAGAAATATGTGAGTACAGGTTGAAAATAGCTGCTTGTTTTTGATTATTCATTTGCGTTTTGTATGGTGTCCTGAGTCATTCATGTTCAGAAAAAATGGTTTCTTATGTTGTAACACTCTAGTTAAATATTCTTTATGACAAAGGACCCCATTATTTTCTACACCATGCTTGGTCTGTTGTGTAATAAATGTAGAAGACATAGTCTATTCAATAGAAATGAAAATAGTTCTGAGAAAAACCATACTTCAGAACAGATTGTTTTACTCTAGATGACTAGGAGGTAATTTTATTTTATATATCACCTGCACAGCATTACACTTCATTCATACAACTTAAATTACCCACAATACTCCCAAATCACATTATATTGTCTATATTTAAGAATTTATCAATTTATATGTTTTAAATAATCAATTCCTTTATTTAACAGTATAAAATGGAAGTTATGATATTTTAGAAAAGAGCCCTATAAGTTCTATGCCTTAATGTATCTCACCCACTTAGAATAATCTCTGATATACAGTGTTTCTCAATAAAAAATTTAAAAGATATTTTATTTTTTGTAATTTTATGCGGAAGGGTGTATTGCCTGTATGTATGTAAGTGCACTGATACCATGCAATACCTCCAAAGGCCAGAAGAGAGCATTGGACAATAAACCAGGATCTATATTTGACTCTATCATATATATATATAATAGATATATAATATGATATATATATATATAGTATAGACGATACATAATAGCATGAGTTATTAAACCATGTTTTCTGCTATAGGGGGTTCTTGCTTATGATAAGAAATATTGTTCAGTAATCAGCAAAGGGAAAAAAAAAACAAATGAAATGAAATGAAGTCAAAGTCCCAACACTAACTGAGGAACTATTGGCATTTGATAATTTAAGGGACAGGGAGAGTCATTTCCTTTAATGATGTGAAAGCATGCAGGTTACAGGTTGATTAGGCTTCATTGGATGGACCCTTATCCAGGAGCACTTGGGGGCAGAAATTAGAATCAAAGAACCTTTGAAAAATTGAAAAAATATATAGATGATGTGAAGTGAGGGGATAGGGAGTTGGGGATGGATCTAAGAGGAGATGGAGAGGGGGTCTGAATATTATCAAAATACATTTATTAATATTCTTAAATATAAATAAGTATGGTGTTTAATGTAACTTCACATCTCATATAAATATCAATATAGAACAACAAATATAATTCTTACTACAATTCTACTATTTTTCTATTTTTTTTGAAATATACACAGCTGAGTTTTGTCACTGACAGTTTATCCAGCTAATTTTGAGAACTAATCTGTCTGGTTTCTATGGTCGAGTTTTATATGTTTCCTTTGATGTCTAAATGTGTCTGTAGGTATCAGTTACATAGGAGGGAAATATTTTAGGTGTTTTTAGAACTTGCCCCTCCCCCCCCCCCATAGAACAAGGAGAATAAAAGACGATGGAAGGTCGTCCTCCAACTGTAAATTGGAGACAACTAATTATAGAGGTAATCTCTCTATAAAACCGGTAAAAAATACTTCTTTAATTGACTAATAGACATAAGAAACGTGAAAAGGATATACTCGTGTTCAGACAATATAATACGAAAGGTCCTTGGGCTATGCACTTAGGCAAAGTATATTTAATGGAGCAAGTCTCTGACATCCAGCAGTGGATTGTTCTACCAGGGGTAATGTTGCCAGGGGATCCAAGGCCCCACACAAAACGTAAAGGCTCCTCTGCCCCAAGTTGGGATACCTGACAGGAGGAGAGGCGATAAGACCCTCTGCCGAAAGACCTGACGCTTAACACGGGAGGGAGTATTGAGACCGGCACAATGCAATTGTACAGATGGCCTCTGGAATTGCCAGAGAGTGTTATCCAAAGCCACTAACCAAAAAAGCAAATACGGCTCCCCTGAGTAAGCAAGACTCCACCGTCAGCACAGCTACAACAGAGCTACAACCTCACCTGCATGGAAATACTGTGCAGCAAAGGCAGCCATGTGCTCTATATATCCAAATCCTAATTGGCTATTGTGCTCTCTCCTTGGAGGAAATAACCCATGGCTGATGCCAACAGCTTACATCCTCGCACAGGTTAGGAGATGTTATAGAGCCACAGTAAGACCCTGTCATATTGAACAGGGGAGAAAATGTAATTCAATGAATTAAACAGATATCCAAACATATGTGTCCATGCCAAAGTAACCTACCATAACTATTAGTGCTGCTTAAATACCTATAATAGCTAATTGCTTGTGCTTCATAGTAGATTGAAAGGTTACTCCTGGACAACTGTCAGCACCATGAAAGGAAGACAGCCAGAAATGACCAAGTCCAATCAACAGCCCAGAGAGGTGACTGTTTTTTACTTCTCATCACCTGTGGCCCCTTTTCTAAGCCTAGGAACAATCTGCGGAAGAGGGGGCATGGTAGAAGTGTAAGGCTCCGATTGGGGGAATGGTGAAACTACAGCGGAGGTAGATCTGGACGACTCATTTGATCAACTGATTGAGCATACAACAACCCCACCCCCCACTGGATGGTGGGGGCCCATGGCTGGGGGTTTGGGCACAACAGCCTGCAATTTTGGTTACACATGAAGGATGCCTTGTAGTTGATGGTATTATCACTTAGAGCTAAAAAGGAAAAAAAAACTGAGAGACAAGTAGCAGTGACAGTTTTAGTGGCACGAATCATGATCTGGGATGGAGTGGGGGTGGGGGGGAAGGGAAAGGAACATAGTGCCTGTATCTGATTGGAAATGTGTAGAAAACCAAATTTTTAAGCAAACATAAAAAAATAAATTAACAAAAAAAAGAAAAAAAGATACTATCTTGCTTCATCTTTTTCATTTTTCGAGCTATAACTTATATACAACTTTATGCTTGCTTCAGACCAACAAATCAATGAATAGAGGCTCCACGAAACCCACCTATATTTTCTTACACTGCGTCGAATCACAGACGAACCAAAAAATAAGGAACAAGAGGGGGAAGGTGATATGACCTGTTGAAATCCACTACCATCCTCCAGTCCCCTCCAAACACTTGGGTAGTGACAAAACAGTTTGTTTTATGTCTGGAGTGACAAATTCAACCATGACAATATAGATTTATCTTCTATTTTCTCACCAAGAAATGCTTATTTAACCAGTGAAAGCTATATGAAGGTGACTTTTACATATTTCTGTGATATAAATCTGAATGCAAAATATTAGAATAATAAATTGTACAGAAATGTTCTTAGTAGGTGTGTGTACGATGTTTTTGAGTGTTTTGTACATAAATTTGGAGACCAGAGACTAATGTCAGATGTCTTTTAAATGATGGAATTTAAATTTCTTCTCTCTCTTTCTAGAATCTACTTAATCCCAAGAACGTACACTGTGCCTACCAAAATGCCTGGACAAGCGATCCTGAGTCGAGCCATCCTGGCCCAATGGAAATAATGAGAAAGCCAATAAACTGATGTTTTGGAATCCCTCATCCAGAAATTCTAATGGACTTTAAAAGCTGGACATTTAAATTCACCCTGTTCTTACCCTCCCTGGATCCCCTGCCTAACCATGTGACCTAAACTGTTCTAACTCTTCTCTCTCCTTACAGGCACCAGTCCAAGTGTTATACTTCTGGGGGTCCTTTAGATAGACCCATTGAGAGGGGTACCCCAATTGCCACAACCTACTGCCTATTCAGCATGGAATAAATCAGGGGGGTCAGTGCCCCAATTTCCTATTTCCAATTAGAATTCTTCAAGACTATCACACATTCCTCTTAAATAAACATGAGTCATGGTATGCCCGTGACAAGGGACAAATATAGTGGAAAAGGAGAAACAGACATGGTGGCCAAATAGACTTAGTTGCTAAAAGAACTGATGGCATTAGGATAATGGAGAAGGCAGTCTGTTTTCCCACCAGCCCCCTGTAGTCATCCAGAGCAGCAGCCTTTTATTTCTCCAGAAAGTAACATTCCTGTGTCCTTTGTGAGCTTACTGTAACGCAGACCAAGATGTCCATGTTATTGTTATCTGTAAACCAGGATTCCACATCCTGTGGCCTTGTGCCTGTTACTGTAAACCACTTACTTGAATACTACTTATGTGCTATTTATTTCCTCTTTTGTCACATGGATATGTGCTTTCTGCTCTTTTGTCTCACGGGTATAAAAAAGACCCTCAAAACTCTATTGTCTATTGACTTTTGCATGGAATGATCCACGGGTCAGCCCAAGGTAGTGGCTTAGCCCACTAGAGTGAAATAAACTCCCCTCCTCACCTAAAAAAATATAATCTAGGTATAAGTTCATGTGAATTTCAAATCTTCCATCATTCCACAAAATATTTTTAAAACTAAACCCACAATGAGAAAATTGGTGATGAGGCTGTAATTAAGTAGCAAAGTGCAGAATGGTGCTGAGAAAATTTCTAGGTGCAACCTCACAAACTATGGGAAAATTATGAAGANATGGGTCTCCCTGAGTCAAGCAAGACTCCACCGTCAGCACCAGCTACACCTCACCTGCCTGGAAATACTGTGCAGCAGAGGCAGCCATGTGCCTGTATATCCCAAATCTAATTGGCTATTGGCTCTCCCCTTGGAGAAATAACCCATGGCTGATGCCACAAGCTTACATCCTCTACAGATTAGATGTTATAAGCCACAGTAAGACCCTGTCATATTTAACAGGGGAGAAAAATGTAATTCATGGATTAACATATCATCCAAACATATGTGTCTATGCCAAAGTAACCTACCATAACTATTAGTGCTGCTTAAATACCTATATATCTAATTGCTTGTGCTTCATTAGTAGGATTGAAAGGTTACTCCTGGACAAACTGTCAGCCCATGAAAGGAAACAGGCAGAATTGACCAGAGTCCAAGTCAACAGCTCCAGAGAGAGTGGACTGTTTTACTTCTCATCCACCTGTGCCCCTTTTCTAAGCCTAGGGAACAATCTGCGGAAAGAGGGGGCATGGTAGAATGTAAAGGCTCCGATTGGGGTGAATGGTGAAACTACAGCGATGTAGTCTGGACACTCATTTGATCAACTTGATTGAGCAAACAACCTGTCACCCCCCACTGGATGGTGGGGCTGTGGGGGTTTGGGCACAACAGCCTGCAGTTTGGTTTTGCACGAAGGATGCTTGTAGTTATGGATTATCACTTATAGCTAAAAAAGGAAAAAAAAAACTGAGAGAAAGATGAAGGACAGTTATGGCAGAATACATGATCTGGGATGGAGTGGGGGTGGGGGGGAAGGGAAAGGGAAATATGCCTGATCTGAATTGGAAAATGATGTACAAAATGCGCAAAGCATCAATAAAAATTAAATTAAAAAAAAAAGAAAAAAAAGAAATAATTTTGCTTAATATTTTTCATGTTTTAGGCTATAATTATATAACTTTGCTTCTACACGAACAAATAATAATGAATAGAGGCACGAAAACCCCACCTATATTTTTTATTCAGCTGCTTAGAATACAGAGAACATAAAAATAAGGAGAAAGGGAGGAAGGTGATATGACCTGTTTGAAAATCACTACATCCATCAGTCCCTCAAACACTTGGTAGTGACAAAACAGTTTGTTTATGTCTGGAGTGACAAATTCAACCATGACAACTATAGATTATCTTCTATTTTCTAACCAAAGGAAATGCTTATTTAACCAGTGAAAGCTATATGAAGGTGACTTTTACATATTTCTGTGATATAAATCTGAATGCAAAATATTAGAATAATAAATTGTACAGAAATGTTCTTAGTAGGTGTGTGTACGTGTTTTTGAGTGTTTGTACATATATTTGGAGACCAGAGACTAATGTCAGATGTCTTTTAAATGATGGAATTTAAATTTCTTCTCTCTCTTTCTAGAATCTACTTAATAAAGAACTTACACTGTGACTACCAAAATGCCTGAGAAGCAGATCCTGAGTCCAGCCATCCTGGCCCAATGGAAATAATGAGAAAGCCAATAAACTGATGTTTTGGAATCCCTCATCCAGAAATTCTAATGGACTTTAAACTGGACAATTAAATTCACCCTGTTCTTACCCCTCCTGGATCCCATGCCTATAGCATGTGCCTAACTGTTCTTACCTTCTCTTCTCCTTCACAGGCACCAGTCAAGTGTTATACTTCTGGGGGTCCTTTAGATAGACCCATTGAGAGGGGTACCCCAATTGCCACACTCTGTGCCCCTATTCAGCATGGAATAAATCAGGGGGGTCAGTGCCCCAATTTCCTATTTCCAATTAGAATTCTTCAAGACTATCACACAGTTCCTCTTAAATAAACATGAGTCATGGTATGCCCGTGACAAGGGACAAATATAGTGGAAAAGGAGAAACAGACATGGTGGCCAAATAGACTTAGTTGCTAAAAGAACTGATGGCATTAGGATAATGGAGAAGGCAGTCTGTTTTCCCACCAGCCCCCTGTAGTCATCCAGAGCAGCAGCCTTTTATTTCTCCAGAAAGTAACATTCCTGTGTCCTTTGTGAGCTTAACTGTAAACCAGACCAAGATGTCACATTTATTGTTATCTGTAAACCAGGATTCCACATTCCTGTGGCCTTGTGCCTGTTACCTGTAAACCACTTACTTGAATACTACTTATGTGCTATTTATTTCCTCTTTTGTCACATGGATATGTGCTTTCTGCTCTTTTGTCTCACGGGTATAAAAAAGACCCTCAAAACTCTATTGTCTATTGACTTTTGCATGGAATGATCCACGGGTCAGCCCAAGGTAGTGGCTTAGCCCACTAGAGTGAAATAAACTCCCTCTCTTCACCTAAAAAAATATAATCTAGGTATAAGTTCATGTGAATTTCAAATCTTCCATCATTCCACAAAATATTTTTAAAACTAAACCCACAATGAGAAAATTGGTGATGAGGCTGTAATTAAGTAGCAAAGTGCAGAATGGTGCTGAGAAAATTTCTAGGTGCAACCTCACAAACTATGGGAAAATTATGAAGAACAGATGTGGCAGTTATGCATTATATAGATAGGTAGTCAGATAAGGATGGAATGCAAAGGATTTAGCTGTCTCTAGATGTAGACAAAATATGCAGCAATGCCAAACAGTCACTCTGATAGTTTGTTTATAATGACTAAACTAGAAATATACAGAATACATAAAAGTGCCATTTTCCAATCCAAGAATATTTTCCATATGTGGTAAATGAAAAATAAAAACAAAACAAAAGCCTCCCCCATTTCAAATGCAAAGCCTAAATACTGTGTTTATGACTTTATTTCATATGCATAACTTTCCCTAATGGTAAGGAAATTTTTAGAGGAACAGATATGATGCTCATAAAGAATCTGTTTCACTTGCTGAACAAGCTCAATCTTCCCCTTGCATAGGGCAACCAAGTTTAAATGTTTTATCAGCAATTCAATCTAATGCAACAAAAACCAAACTCATCATCTTCCTCCTAGTAGTCTTGATCCATTTTCATGCTTCCTGTTTTGTTTAATGGTATCATCATTCACCCAATCAACAATTTCTAGATCTTGGACTCCTCATTAATTTTTTCTTTTCACTCTTCATGTCAGCAAATATTCCTGTTTCATATTTGTAAAGTATTTTAATTTTCTTGGTATTAAAACAACTATGTTAGGGCAACAGTAAAATGTGCCTTATTACTTTGTAAGCCAACTTGACAAAACAGCTGGACGACATCTGAAAAAATACATTTAACATTTTATAATGTTGTCTTAGAGAAAAAAAACATATCTTTTTTTAAACGTTTTAAAATTTTTTTAAAATTTATTTTCATATATGTATGAATGTATTGTCTGCATGTAGGTTGGTGCACCGGTGTCGTGCAACGCTGCGGAGGTCGAGGTCAGAAGAGGGTGTCGGATTCCCCTGGAACTGGAGTTAAAGACGGTTTTCAGCTGCCATGTGGGTGCTGGGGATTGAACCCGGGTCCTCTGCAAGAGCAGTCGGAGCTCTTAACAGCTAGGCTATCTCTCCAGCCCCTGAGAAAAAATATATTTCTAAATCTGTGTCTTTCATTTATCTTAACCGTTGTTATCTCAGCTAAAGTTTGACAGTTTATGTGAAGTGTGACAATTAGTTAAGGTTGAAATCCAGCTGCGAGTACCAGACCTGGAATAACAACTTGTTTAAGTGAGTACAAGTGTGCTTTTCCCTCCAGTCACTGTTGACAGTGTGAAGATTTTTGTTATCCCATATGTCCTGATTCCTTCTGTCTATACTCTCCACTATTTATGGTATCCCTGTGCCTTGCTACTGTGAACACTGTTGCAGTAGCTACCAACTAGAGTAACAAAACACCTGATAATGAATTGGAAAGCAGATAAGGGATAAGGTTTGATTTAGATTATGTTTTCAGATTTTATATTCCGTTACCCTATGAATGTATTGAATTTGTTCTGTCTGTGAAAAGGCAGCAAATCTTGGCACGGAAAAAAGTTGAGGAGTCAACTGTTCACTCAGTGTTGGCTAATAAATACAGAGAGACAGGAAGTTAGAGTCTTAGGATCCTCTCCTAGGGAATGCCTGATGACCTAAATCCATCTTACTATGTAACACATTAAAATATTAACTTCTCGGGGCCGGAGAGATGGCCTAGCGGTTAAGAGCGCCGACCGCTCTTACAGAGGACCCGAGTTCAATCCCCATCACCCACATGGAGGCCGAGAACCGTCTGAAACTCCAATTCCAGGAGAACTCCAGTTCCAGGGGAATCTGACACCCTCTTCTGACCTCTGCGGCATTGCAGGACAAGGGTGCACAAACCTGCATGCAGACAGTACATTCATACATACAGAAATAAATATAATTTAAAAAATGTTAATAAAATATTATCTTCTCTTCCAATAATGGGGCTAGGTGCCAATGCTTCGAGATTATATATATATCCTGAAAGGTGATTGACCACGTTAAGGTGAAGGCAAGGGATAAAGCGTGCAAATAAACTTTGAACCAGACCTTTACATTCATATCTGAGTCAGTAAATGTTAATTCTGATTCACAAACAACAAGGTCATACCAGACTTGGAGATATGCCACTGAGATTTGCCTTCATGAGAAAAATCAAGATTTTTTATTGTCACTTATCTAGAAACCACACAATCTTCAAATAGAAGCTGTGCTGTCTCCAATACTGTATCCATCTAAGAAATTTACAATGTGAAGGCCCAAAAAGTAGTTTTTGCTTAGGCAACCTTCTACTAACTTTTTTTAGCAAACATTTTCCAGCCGGGCATGGTGGTGCACGACTTTAATCCTGGCACTCGGGAGGCAGAGGCAGGCAGATCTTTGTGAGTTCAAGGCCAGCCTGGTCTACAGAGTGAGTTCCAGGACAGCTGGGGCTACAGGGTGACCCTGTCTCGAAAAGACCAAAAATATTTCTTTTTCCACCATGTGTGGTGGCACACCCTTTAATCCCAGCACTAGGGAGGCAGAGGCAGGCAGATCTCTAAGAGTTCAAGGCCAGCCTGGTTTACAGAGCGAGCTCCAGGCCAGCTGGGACTAAAGGGAGACCCTGTCTCAAAAAGACTAAAAAATATTTTCTAGTACTTAGTTTTTTGAATTTTTGTGCATTTGGTATAATATATCTAATAACATTTAGACTCTCCCTAATATGCAACTCCCATAGCCTGTCCACAAATTCTCATGCTCTCTGTCATACATGTTAAGGCCTATCACTTGAAGTTTGTATATCCCAATATCCCCATTTTTGATACTCCCTTAAAGGTTGACTGTCCTTTCATTTTTCAGTGATCCACTCCCAATACTTCCTCAGGTAAAGCTGGAGTTTCCACCCCCTTTCCCCAGCTCTATGTTGGGTTTTGTCCAACACTAAGTAACTTTGACAATCAAACCTATACACCTAAGGCTCACAGAATTTAGCAGAATAAGGGAGAGAGAGAGAATTCTAAAGCATTTCTAAACTCTCACCAGTGAAACTTCCTCATGCGACAGAGGGAGATGGAAGGCTACAACTGGCCAAAATGAAGAGAGTAAGATTCCAGAGTGTGTGTTCCTGGACAGAACTCATGTTAAACCCCACCTACCCAGGTCTTAGGGAGCACTGCAGAAGGCAGGGGCAGGGGGGCAGAAAGATTGTAAGAGGCAGAGTTGGTTTATGACCACAAGGAAACAGAGACCTCCAGGCCTCTGGGGATTGCTCATACAAACTTAGAGCAATGCTGATAGCATGTATAAGACTCATCTTGTACATCTCTTCTTTTGCACAGCACACTTGACCTTAGGGATCTTGTCATTCTGAATGAATGTGTGTCTGAAGTTACTCCTTCTTTCCTTTAATCTTACTGATCCCAGCTGTGAATCTGGAACTGAAGGCTTTTGTTTTATATGTAATTATATCAGTTTTTGATCCCATGATATTTAGACTTCCTGCCCCATGCAACATTCCCTAGAGCCCCCACCCAAAACCAGATTTCATGTATTCTGTCACATATGTTAAGGCCTCTCGATTGAAGGATTTATACCCAGATGTTCCTCAGTGCAACTTTATCTACTGGATTTTAATAAGCCTACCTAGAGTCACCTCTGTAAAGATGATATATACCCCATGATAATCTTTTGCTGTATTAGTCAAGGTTCTCCGAAAAAAAACAACAGAATTTATAGAATGAATATATATATATATATATATATATATATATATATTCTCTATATATGTTAGAAGAAAGAGTTCACTCAGATAGCGTCTGAGTAGTCTAACAATAGCTATACTGCACTGGAGAGTCTGAGAATCCAGGGAGTTGTTCATTCTACAAGGCTGGATATCTCAGTAGTCCCAATCTGGCACTGAAGGCCTTATGGATTCTAGATGATCCACTAGTCTTCAGTCTACACTGGAATCCAATGAATTGACCACAGCAGCAAGATAAACTCACCACTGAGAGAGAAGACAAGAATAAAAAGGCAGAGCCCCTTCAGTCATGACCTTTTGTACTGACTGCCATCAGAAGGCAATACCCATATTTAGGGTGGGTCTTCTGGCTCTAGATAATCCAATCTGAAGATCACTTTCTCATTTTAGTTAAGCCCAGATCCTGTCAAATTGACACTCAGGATTAACAGGGTTAACCATCACAGTTGCCAATAGTTTTGTTCAGCTAAGGTTTGGGCTCCTGCCATTTTCCCCAGTTCTATGTTGGGTGTTTGTCTAAATGAGTCAACATGGGTCTTGAGTACACTGTTGACTAGTTTTGCAAATGAATGTGAGCAAGTTCCCAGAGATCTGAAAGCCTCTGTTTCCTTATCTTCATGCAAAAACCCCAGATCTTACAGTCTTTCCACACCTTATTTCACAGTAGTCCCAAGTGCTGGTACTTGTAACACCAGAATGAAATAAATTATAATATGAAGACATCATTGATTCATTGAGAAAATTACCTAACCATTGTATTCCTTCATCATCTATTAAATAAAGTTAATTATATCATTAATTACTTTGTTTTGTTCTGGTGATTGAATTGTACATCTATGCATAGAAATACATTACATATTCTCAGACTGCTTGCATATTAAATAGGTTAATGCAATAAACAAAAGTGGGAAAAGAGTAAGAGTTATGCTATTTTCTGTGCTGTATTTTCATTTATGAACAACCTTTTCTTTCCCTTTCACCTCTTCATAGAAATAGTTGCCATTGGTTTAAACTACTGTTACTGTTGTCATACTCTTATCTTCTTGGAAAAGTCTCAGTACTCATTCAAATTTCATCAGATATAAACTGTTGAGCAATAGAGTGCTTGGCAGAATGCACGTGATGCTAATTATTACAGTTGAATTTTGGAAGATGCTGTCAAATTTTGGAGATGAAGATTTCAATGAGTGCTACACTAAAGCATTGAGATGTGACAAATGGGGAAGTTTCCTATACACAAGGAGAAAAAGGCAAATAGAAAAATATACCTCTAGAGCCTTGATCTCAAAGCCATTGTGGTGTGGAATTTGAGGCTCACTGCTAAAGAGCAGTCAATTATTTGATAATGCACTGAGTAATCCGAAATAACATGGTACATTGGCAAGCAAACAGAGGAAAGGATAAACACTGGCTTTTGTATTTAGTAGAATATTTTGAGACCCTTAAAATTTCAACGAGTGCTTCAATGAATTCTCACAAAGCAATGCAAATAAACAACACAGTGATGAAGAAAGAGAACTATATTAAAACTCCAGAATCCCTTCTTACCTCGCTTTATACATACATTTTCCCTGAGGACAGCCCTGTTCTGACTTCTGAGACATTGGATAATCTTTGAATATTTTTCATATTAATGGAAGTGTAGTTATACTGGCTGTGCTCTACACGTGCATTTTTGTTCAATATTATGTTTCTGAGATGTAGACGTCATTGAATGGAGCTATAGTTATTCTCATTATAAAACATTATTTCATTAGATGTACATCGTAGACTACCCACCCATTTCATTGTTAGGGACATGTGTGCTGTCAAGTTTTTGCTTATTTGATTAGTATTTCTGTAAACATTATTTTTCTTCTTTCTGGGTTTTGTTCCTTGTTTTGATTTGGTTTTAGTTTTGGATTTGCTACTGTTATTTTGGAACAGGGTCTCTCTGGTATCCGAATTGGCCTGGAGCTCCCTCTGTAGATCAGGCTGACAGTCATGGTGATCCATGCTGAGTACTTGGAGTAGTGGCACGTGCCACCATGCCCAATGTGCAAAAGTACTTTTTTGAAAAAAAGTATATTACACTGAATCTATTGTGTGTAAGTGTGTGGTGTGGTGCATGCATACGTCTGTTTGGGCTGCTCATGCACATGAGAGAGAGAGAGCATATATTGAGAAGTCAGAGGACACTTTGTAGGGATCACTTCTCTGCTTTCAGCTTGCAGATACCAGAAATTGATCCCTGTTCTCCAGACTTGTCCGAACACGCCCTTACCATCTGAGCCATTTCTCTGGCACCTGTAAAGATCCATATACATGGTTTTCATTCTTAGTTGTTCAGATAATTTTGGAAAGCTTGTGCTTGTACTTTTGTTTAGAAGAGATTAGTTGACACTGTTGACTTCCACTGAAGTTTACCTGAGTTACAAGGAACACTTCTATGCATTTTTTAACATATTCTGGAGTTTTAATTTCTATAATTATGCCTCCCCAAATGCAAACAGCACTTAAAATATTAAGTGGCAATTTTCAGAAATAAGACATAATTTATAATGTAGGTATCTTTGTGAATAACATCATGTGATGTTGAGTTTTCCATCCTGTGCTTCCTGGCACAAGAATCATATCACTGTGTTGTAGATCATTCTCTTAGATCTTATCTCATCAGGACCATCAATATATTAAAATTAATATCAACATATTACAATACTTTGAGAGAAAAATGAAAGAGCAGTTCATATTTACAGAATATTATAATTGATATATGTTATCATTATAATAGCTTACTTGAATTGCAAAAGCTGTAAGTTTAAAATTAGCATCATATGGGGTTTGATACAATCCACAATTCAGTCATGTACTCTAGATATTGGATGATGATATCTTGTTGATAAAGTGATATAAGAAGTTCTAGAGAGGTAGCTTCGTGGTTAAGGGCAATTGTATTTCTTCTAGAAAATAGTGAACAATTAACAAGTAATAAAGTTCTGATATTTTTGCAAGGGAAGACTCTTCTGTCTGGCACTGTGTTCATTGCTAAACAGCTCCCAGTTATACATATGCACTAGTGTTTAGACACTATATATGCACTTCTCAGTGTTTATTTGGAGCATCACATATCCCTCTGGATCCAATTGCCACCTCTTCTGTTCTCTAATGAAAATATTACTTACTTTTGGTTTGAAGAAACTAGAATCATAAATCAGCACAGCCTATTTTGCTACACATCATTTTTCATCTCTCTATTCTTCCTGTGGTTATGATTGAATAATACATAGATAGATGAAAAGCAGAGGATTAGTTTTTGGAGGGAGAACTTTACTGCTTCAGTTGGTTCCCTGTCCCAGTTCTTTTGTTGTTCCCTCTAATCCATATATATGTCACACCTATATTAAAATCATGTCATCTGAAAATAAACTTATTTCCAAATCATAAAAAAATAATAAACAATTTAAAAAAAAGAAAATGGAAAATTTCAAACTATGTGTCTGAATATGAGATAATTTCTATACTTCACTAACACTGTTGACTTCCACTGAAGTCTACCTGAGTTATAATGAACATTTCTATGCATTGTTTTTTTCTTTTTTATTCAAGAGACATACCATAAACAGGATAAATGTTCAATATAGTGATGGAATCTCCTAAGCTAGCACATTGGTGAATGCTCAATACTTTAGTAAGAAGATCACTTAGCCTG
The DNA here is from genome assembly GCA_009823505.1 of Rhizomys pruinosus. NCBI lineage: Eukaryota > Metazoa > Chordata > Mammalia > Rodentia > Spalacidae > Rhizomys > Rhizomys pruinosus. The sequence goes on from VZQC01009923.1 coordinate 4,882,150, forward strand.
GATTAAATGATAAGTTTCATATTAAGAATTGTGAAAAAGAGCCCATTTTTGTTCATTAGTCTGAGGGAATATATTTACAAGGGCATACTGATAAATTTCCCATTGAAGGCAATGGATAATAGTGCTGGTAAATATTGTAAAGAAATGGGAAAATCCATATTTTCAATAAAAGTCTGTTCTGATAAAGACAAATTGCAGCTCAATTGAAAAATAATTGGTATATCTGTTGCAGTTCACTGGTCTCATCAAAGTATATTTCTATTTTGAAGCGTTTGCCTCTGTTATTCTGCTAGAAATTAAACAACAGAAGTTACTAAGTTAGTGTCCCTGATAGATATTCAAAAGTTTTGGGATATATTAATAACTTCCAATGTTGCCTCTATAATCACTTATATGTATATTTATTCAGATTTTTGCCTTTATTACAATAAATCTTAGTTGTATTTAGACCCTCTAACCCATCTCTATTCCCCCCATTGATCCACTTCCTGATTTTCTGCATTTAAATGTTAACACCTAGCCTGTCAAACGTTTGTATACAGATATCACTTAATGCAAGTTCATCCATTGGTGTCTAGTCAGCCATTTTAGAGTCACTCCTATACAGATCAAAACTCCCTAATCTTTTAGTTCACAGGATTGTGCAGAGATCTTTTGAGTGAATAGCTGAATAATATTGAACAAAATTAATTTCTACTGACAATTTCTGGAAATTGTATAAAATACCCCATATTACATCTCATTTCAAAGTTCTTTCAAACAATTATCATTTGAAAAATTGCCAATTAACTAGCCTTTTTAGTTTCACCTCTAATGACAAGACTTCAATTGAGAAATCAGCAGAATTTGTCACATCTACAATTTGGATCAAAAAATACAGTCCTCAGAGCCCTTGCCAATGTGAAGATTTTTCTGCATATCCTTTGGCCTATAATAGGTCTGGAACTTTGCTATGACTTATGCCAGTATATTGTGAAAAGCTTTTCATAAAACACATCCACATTCCTGCTTCAGCCAGCTTGTAGTGTATAACCTCAAAGCAGATTCATTAGTAGGATCGAAAGGTTACTCCTGGACAAATTGTCAGCCCCTGAAAGGAAACAGCCAGAATTGACCAGAGTCCAAGTCAACAGCTCCAGAGAGAGTGGACTGTTTTACTTCTCATCCACCTGTGCCCCTTTTCTAAGCCTAGGGAACAATCTGCGGAAGAGGGGGCGTGGTAGAATGTAAAGGCTCCGATTGGGGTGAATGGTGAAACTACAGCGATGTAGTCTGGACACTCATTTGATCAACTTGATTGAACAAACAACATGTCACCCCCCACTGGATGGTAGGGCTGTGGGGGTTTGGACACAACAGCCTGTAGATTGGTTTTGCACGAAGGATGCTTGTACTCATGGATTATCACTTATAGCTAAAAAAGGAAAAAAAACAAAAACAAACAGAGAAAGATGCAAGACAGTTATGGCAGAATGCATGATCTGGGATGGGGTGGGGGTGGGGGGGAAGGGAAAGGGAAAAATGCCTGATCTGAATTGGAAAATGATGTACGAAATGCACAAAGCATCAATGAAAAAAATTAAATAAAAAAAAAGTCATAGTTAGCATAAAAAAATAGGTCACAAAGGCAGCTGTCATTGGCATCTCTATGGATTTCACTTCTGGTTTGGGACCTGCTTATACTAGTTGATTGATGGATCGCTGCCACGTGCAAGGCTTAAGAACATGGTTGATGGCTGAGGGCACATCATGAGCAGCTTTAGATCTCTGCAATCACTGGTCACAGCTTTAGTCATTCATTTAGA
>VZQC01009923.1:4888954-4918879 GCA_009823505.1 Rhizomys pruinosus
AATTAAGCTGAAAAAATTTACCAAGTCTGTCCAAAGTGTCTCCTTCTGGGGTGCCTGCCACTACTTCAGGGAAGTATACCTAGCTTTTCTTGAGTAAAGTTATCTTGAAATGAGGAGAACAGATATCAAAAGTAACACTTGCATAATAGAGAAAGTCCAAAAAGTATCTTTCAGTAGTCAAAGGTAATCCATTATTTGTTTACGCTCTTTTAATCCAAATCTACAACTTGAAGTCCAGTACAAGCCAGGAACTGACGGAAAACCAACCACAACCCTATGTGGTTATAATCCCATTTAGACCATTAGTAAACTGGCCTTAATGTTTATACCATTCCACTCTAGAAACATTTAACTACTTCAATCCAGTGCAAGTATCTTATTTTCTACTGAAATTTGCAATATTTATGCCCATCCAGCCAAATGACACAGTTCCCCAAAACACATCACCACAAAATAAAGTTTGTTTCCTAATACTTGATTTTTTAATTTTTTTAAATTTATTTTTGTATGTGTATGAATGTACTGTCTGCATGTAGGTTTGTGCATCCATGTTGTGCAATGCTGCGGAGGTCAGAGCGGGTGTTGGATTCCCCTGGAACGGGAATTAAAGATGGTTTTCAGCCACCACGTGAGTACTGGGGATCGAACCTGGGTCCTCTGCAAGAGCAGTCAGTGCTCTTAACTGATAGGCCATCTCTCCAGCCCCCAGGTTTTTATTTCCACAGTGTTTGTATCATTTGTTTTCTGGTGTTGATCGGTTATAGTCATCACTGCCCTCTGCTCTTTGTATTGCTTGAAGTATTCTCTACAAGCATGGCTTATTGGAGAGGAATTCTTACAACTTATTTATATCATGGGGCATTTTCCTTTCTCCTTCAATTATAATAGATAATGTTGCTTCATAAAGTACTCTGGGTTGTCATCTACAGTCTTTTGGAACTGGGAATATTTTAGACCAGGCTCTTCTGGCTTTCGTTGTCTGCACTGAGAAATCAGGTGCAATTCTGATAGGTTTTCCTCTGTAGGTAACTTGTTGCTTTTCTTTTGCAGCTGCCAGTATCCTTTCTTTGCTTTGAACATCTCATGTTTTTACTGTGATATGGCATGGAGTATTTCTTTTCTGGTTCTGTCTGACTGGAGTTCTATAATGGTTCTAATAATTGTATAGGTATTTCTTGCTTTAATTTAGGAAAATTTTCTTCTAAAATTTTGTTGAAGACCTGGGCCATATCATCATCCTGTGAGTCTTCTTCATCTTCTATCCCTATAATTCATAGGTTTGGTCTTTTCATAGTATCCCACATTTCTTGGTTACTCCATTCTTGCATTTTGTATTTTTCATAATCTTTACCTGATTTATCCAATTTTTCCATATTGTCTTCCAATCTTGATATTCTACTTCATCCATTCTATTATTAAGAGTTTCTCCCATCCTTTCCAAGTTTTTGGTGGAATGTTGCAATTATTTTTCATTTCAAGTTGAATTTGCTTCAATGTTTCTATATCTTTTGTAATTTCATTCTGCAATTTATCATAGTCCTCTTTCAATTTATCCCTGTCTTCTCCTAGATCCTTAACTTCCTTTTTATAAGCTCTTTAAATTCTCTCAACTCCTTAATTTCTCTAATCATATTCATAATTGTTCTTTTGAGATTTGTATCCTGAGTTATATCCAATGGGTCTTCATTAGAGTGTACTTGAGTAGGTGTATTAGTGTTTGGTGGAGATTCACCTGAATCTTTCTTTCATTGAGCTTTAAGCATTTGTGCAGCCTCTGTTGGGAGTGGTTCCAATCCGAAGCCTAGCTGCTTATTTAGCTGGCACTTATATTGGTTATACTCTTCAAGTGTTTGCTGACTTCCTAACTGATGCACAGTTATGGACACTCTAGGCTCCAAAATCTGAACTCTATCGTAACACTGTACAGACCAATACCCCTCACCCAACCAGCAAACAGTTTGCCCAATGGACTAAGCCATATTACACCCAAGCCAGCCTGAAACCCCCAGGCCTACAAAAGCTGCACTGCACCCCAAGGGCCCCAGGCTGGTAGGCCACAATGCTTCCCATGCAATGCAGCTGGGAGATCCCTACATCCAAGTGAGGTGAACCCCAAACACCCACCCAGTGAGATGTCCTCAGGGAACCACTGTACACCACCCTCAATCTACCAGCCAGTTCTCCAGGGCCAGATGCCAAGGTCTGTACCTAGGTTCAGTAGGAGAAAGGCTCACTGGACACCAATACCATCCCTGTTGTCTCCTGATGCCCTGGGTCAATGTCTATAGTCTACAGTGCCAAATTGTAGTCCCTAATGATCCAAATGCCTTCAGATCACCTCCAATGCTTCTCATTGGTCCTAAGGGCTCCTATGTTCCCTTCCCAAAATTTGCCCTTAGTTGCTCAGAATACACAAAATGCCTCTGTTGCCACCATCTTGGAAAAGCCTTAGGAAAGGAATTCTAAATCAGACCTCAATTGCTCATGCATTAATGTCAACAAATCAACAAGCAGGTTCTTATTAAGCTACAAACCCTGTCTACACCAAAATAAACAATCAAGGGAAGAGGTAACCAATTATGTGGGAGAAAATCTTACCCTGCTCTATATCCAAAAGAGGGTTAATATCCAGAATATTCAAATAACTTGAAAAAAAAAGAATAAACAGATAAATGGCCCAATAAAAGATGGTCCAAGGACTTGAATGGAGAGTTTTCAAACAAAAAAATATAAATGATGAAACAACTTAAAAAGTGCTCAACACCCTCTGTATTTAGAGAAATGCAAATCAAAACTACTTTAAGATTCCTCTAACCCTAGTAAGAATGGCTAAGATCAAGAGAAGGCAGCAAATGCTTGTGAGAAATTGGAGAAAAAGGAATGTTCCCTCTGCTGGTGGGAAGGTAAACTCATGCAACCGCTATGGAAAGCAGTGTGTAGAACTCTTGTAACACTAAAAATGAATCTGGCATATGTTATGGTTTTATCACTCTTTGGCGTTTACCCAAAAGTTTCATCCTACTTTTGAGATACATTTATATCCATGGGTTTTTTTGCTGCTCTTTTCACAATAGCTAAGAAATTGAAACTATCTAAATATCCCTCAACTGATGAATGGATAATGAAAATGTTGGACAAAAAGGAGCTCTACTCAGCAGTGTGAAAAGATGAAGTTGTAAAATGAATGGAAATAGAAACTGTTATATTCTACTCACTGCAAAGCTGCATTTTCTTTCTCAGCCATTAAGTTGGTGATACTCTGGCCTGTTGGAACATACAAATCCTTTCCTGTAGTTAGTTTTAAGATTTGGGTTGCAAGGATTTTTGACAAAAAGTTTTCATAACTATCTATATCCCCCTTTTTTATTTAAGGTTTTTATTTTTGACCCATGAGTCTCAAAAAAGCAGTTGTTTTATACATACCTATAGGGTGGAATCAAGGCACAGATTTCATCAAGTTCACCCATGCTGTTTTGGGTTACTGTATGTGATTAACTTGGGAAACAAAGTTTATTTTTGAGTTAAATCATCCTATAGGTGAAAGAGATTGCTACCAGGTGATACTATATGACAGCAAAATTATAGAGAACATTTGTTTATACCAATCCCAAAGTAATTGTTATATAACAGATTTAGTTAAAGCTAATGTGGACAGAGCAATTTATATCACCAAATTAACTCAGATGCTATTACCGGTTTTTACAGCCTTCAAACCAATGTTGTCTCATCCATCTCTAATTCCTCTGCTGTGAAGTTCTCTGTCAGATCTTTGCTCCACTTGCTGAGTGATCATTTGTTTTCTTCTTTCTTTGTTTTTCTGAGTTAGTTATAACTCTGGAGATTAATCTTTGTCGAGATGTGTCTGCTGTGAAGGTTCCCCCATTCTGTGGGTTTTCTCTTCAAATTCCTTTATTGTTTCCTTTGATGTACAGAAGCTTTTTGATTTAATGAGGTCCATTTCTTGAGTTAGGATGTACCAGAAAGTGCCAGCAGAAGGAATTGACTCCTCTGGGCATTGAAGGGAAGAAAGCCTCAGATTTGCTGCAGATCATCAGGCCCCTCTGTGGATCCTCACTAGTTAACAACTATTTTTAAATGATTCCTACGAGCTTACCTTCTAGTGGGTGCTGCAAAGGCTTTAATATAAGAGATTTTCTTAACTTCCCCCCACCATAGAATGGAGAATTAAGATGATATTGAGTCGTTCTCCAGCCTGTAATTGAGCCAGCTGTTATAGAGATATTCTCTTAATAAAATCAGTAAAACTGGCCTTCTTAATTGACTATGGACATAGAATTGAAAAGGATTATTCTCTATTCAGAACCAAATAAATGCTAAAGTCTCCTTAAGCTAGCACTAAACAAAATATATTAATATAGGAGCTCTGACATCACAATGGATTATTCTAACCAAGGAGATGTTGGCCAGGGGATCAAGCCCCAACAAAAGGTTAAAAGCTCCTTCCTCCAAACTGGGATATCTGGCAGAAAGAGAGTGATAAGGCCTGCTGTTAAGACCTGCTATAAACATGGGAAAGTTATGCGAGACCGCACTTGGCAAGTATACAGCAGATGTCCTGGAATGCCAGATGAGTGTTACCAAAGCCCACAAACCAATTTAAAGCAAATATTCAGGTCTCTTGAGTCAAGCAGGACTCCTCCACTCAGCACCACTACACCTCATTCTGCCTGGAAACTGTGCAGCAGTGGCAGCCATATGCTGTATATCCCAAATCTATTGGCTACAGGCTCTCTCTTGGAGAAATACCCACACGTGACGCCACAAGCTTACATCCTCTATGTGTTAGGAGATGTTTTATAAGACCACACGAAGACCCTGACGATACTTAACAGAAGAAAGAGTGATTCATCGAATTAACAAATCATCCAAACATCTGTGTCTATACCAAAGTAACCTACCATAACAATTAGTACTGTTTAAATACCTATATATCTAATTGTGTGTGCTTCATTAGTAGGATCGAAAGGCTATATATTATACTGTTTAAATACCTAAATATCTAATTGCATGTGCTTCATTAGTAGGATCAAAAGGTTAAGCCTGGACAAGCTGGCAGCCCATGAAAGAAAACAGCCAGAACTGACTAGAGACCAAGACATCAGCTCCAGAGAAAGTAGAGTGTTTTGCTTCTCATCCACCTGTGCCCCTTTTCTAAGCCTAGGGAACAATCTGCGGAAGAGGGTGCGTGGTAAAATGTAAGGGATGTGATTGGGGTTAATGGTGAAACTACAACAATATAGACTGGACACTCATTTGATCAACTTGATTGAACATACAAGCCCCCCCTCCCCCACCAGCTGGATGATGGGACCCATGAGCTGTGTGGGTTTGGGCACAACTGTTTGCAAATTGGTTTTACATGAAGGATGCTTGTACTCACAAATTATCACTTATTGTTAAAAAAAATGAAAACAAAACAAAACAAAAAAAAAGCAGAGAAAGATGCAGAAAACTTGCGGCAGAATGCATGATCTGGGATGGGTAGGGGTGGGGTGGTGGGAGGGGAAGGGTATATATGCCTGACCTGAATTGGAACATGATGTATGAAATACACAAAGCATCAATAAAAAAAAGAAACTGTTATATTAAATGAAGTATAATAGTTTTGCATCATCATGTGTTCTGCTGGTGAAAGTTTTCCACTCCATGTCTTGACAAGAAAGAACTACTTTGAATAAAGTAATTTATTAATTTTCTATTTAACTTAATTAATTTTGCTATCTTTTGTGATCTTAATTTTTGAATAATTTTATGGAAATGTTTGTATTTCATACAAACTATCTTAATCATATTTATATTCCCTTACCCATCTGAACATTCCCATAGCCGTCCCACTGGATTTCATGCATTCTGTCATATGTTAATTCTTATTGACTCAAGTTAGAACACTCAGTTGTCCCTCAGTGCAAATTCATCCACTGGGGACTAGTCAGCCTATATAGTGTCTCTCTCTTAAAGAAGAGCCTATATAGCCACTCTCCCCCACCTAGAAGTAATCAACTTCCAATAGTTTTTTGGTTAAATTTGGGAACTGATGCCCTTTTCCCCAGTTCTATGCTGGGTTTTTGTCTGCTTGCTTTTGTATGGGTCTCATGCATGCTGACACAATTTTTGTAGGTTCATATGAGCAAGATCACAGGATCTTTAAGACTGTAGGTCCATGTGGTCATGGAGTTTCTCCTCTGGTTCTTAATAATCTTTTCCTCTTCTGAAATGGCTCCTGAGCCTTGGGCGGTGGAGTTTAATGTAAGATTTCTATCCAGGGACCTACTCTCTGCAGACTATTTATTATTATTATTTTTAATCTGACAGGGTATGAAAAAGCACATGCCTGCAATCTTAGCACTCTGAAGGCCAAGGCAGGAGCTTCGCTGCAAGTTTGAGGCCAGCCTGGAACACAGTAACTCATTGTCAAGGCTAAACACCAAGGCCCTGTCTCAAAAAAATCAAAAGAAATCTGCTGCTAATGTGTAATGATTTCATTGGTTAGTTCACAGAGTGACTAAACAGTGAACTCGAATAACATCTGCTTTAAAAGATCCTTCCTTACTATTAAGATTTCAACTGAAGCATGGTTTTACAATAATCAGAGTGACTAACCCAACAGACTCTTATTCTTTTTTGTTGTGTGTGTGTGTGTGTGTGTATGAATGTACTGTCTGCATGCAGGTCTGTGCACCCGTGTCGTGCAATGCCGCGGAGGTCAGAAGAGGGTCTCGGATTCCCCTGGAACTGGAGTTCTCCTGGAATTGGAGTTACAGACGGTTCTCAGCCGCCATGTGGGTGCTGGGGATCGAACCCAGGTCCTCTGCAAGAGCGTCGGTGCTCTTAACGCTAGGTCCATCTCTCCCAGCCTCCAGACTCTATTCTTAATGTTTGACCATGTTAATGGCTTTTTGTGACTTAATTTAGAACCATACTTTATTATTAGAATATGTAGTAGAATCTTTGCCAATAAGTACAAATATATTTTTCTATATATTGATATTCTATCTATAAATTTAACTTCATTAAAATTTTATGTTTCAGGGACTAATTTTCAGACTTCCATAAATTATATATATATATTATATATATATATATAGTATATATTATATATATATATTATATAAACTTCTCGTTTATATGGCTGTCTTTTACTTATGCTGACTTTTCACCATATAGTTATTTAGCTTTGGTATTGAAATTGCTTTTTTTCAGTTCATTTGTTTTGTTCTAAGGGCAAAAGAGGAATTAATTTCCTCTGAAATATGGGCTTTGTTACTTTCTGCTCATTTTAACATCAAAAACTCTTAACTCAGAAAACTACATTGAACTTATATATCAAATCCATGGTTTTATAGTTAGATGTTGACTATTAACTTGAACTTCAAATTACAGTAAGAGCTATATTTTTAAACCACAGATCTCGGAACTCGAGAGATGCTCCACTATTAAGAGCACTGGTTGCTCTTAGAGAAAACACTCGTTGAATCCCAGCACAAACATGGTGGTAACAACAGTCTGTGACTCTAGTTCCAGTGGATCTGATATCCTCTTCTATCCTCGGCAGGCATTGTATGACATGGACACACTTACATACATGTATGCAATATAATCTGACACCTAAAATAATAAAATAAAATAAAATTAAAATATAAAACACTGATCTCACCAATGAAATGTGATTTTCTTGTGGTATTTTTTACAATATATATCATATGTATTATACACATGATATGTGTATAATATATCACACATACTTTGTTGTATAGTATAAACTATTATTGCATTATATAATATATGCTTTTATATTATATAACATGCTATTATTTATATTATACTTAATATATAAGCTATTTAATATAACATATATATATATATATAGATGTATAATATAATAGATTAATTTACCCCTATTGAGGGTATACTGAACATAGATTACAGTTTGGTTTGAATACTTACCAGAAATTCATGATTTTATTACACTTGTGTAAACTGGAAATTATTTTATCTATATATGATATAACATTTTATGGATTAATTATACATATCTTTCTTTTATATTTTAGGGCATGAGGTGTTTCTTCGTGCTTTATATATTTGGCAAGGGTCTGACCCACCATTTCTTCCAAAACTCAACAATATTTTAAATATATATATATATATATATATTATATTTACTTTTCTTTAGTTGTGATGTATGTTTATTTTGCTTTAAAATTGAACTCTAAAAGATTGAATAATAAAATATTCTAGAAAATTTATTTTTACATTAATAACTATATTTATAATTCAATATAAACTAAAGTATATTAGTAAAAGAGGAGGAATCTAATATATTTTATGGTTTTGTTGTTTATAAAATGTGTGCAAATGTGTAAGCCTGTGTGTTCATGTCCTCCTCAATACCATTTCACCTCTTTGTTTTCAGACACTACCTCTTCCTGAACCTGAAGTGCACTGTTTCTTCTACAGTGGATAGCCAGAGGGCCCCCGGGAACCTCCTTTCCATCTGTTTCCTAGTGCTATGTTTACAGGCACACATGGCCATGTACAACTTTTATATGAATTCTTGGTATTTGAAATTAGCTTCTCTTATTTTACAGCCATTTCTGTTTCCCACTGAGCCCTCTTTCTAGCCTGGAATTCCACATGCTTAGTCCAGCACAAATGCAGAGTAATTTGTATCCCAATATGAATGGTAGTAGGATACCATCCATCTTCCTATACTAAGACTTTTAAAACTACCTTTCAAATATTGAGAAATTTAATTACATCCACATAGAACCTAAAGTTATTTTGCTAAAATCATTGCAGGGTTTTTTTCCCCAACAAATAACTCTGATTTTGGCCTGTCAAAATGACTCAGTGGTATGGACACTTGCCACCAAATCTGACTACTTGAGTTGAAGGAACCAATAATATATGTAAGATGTACCAGGACATTCACAGACATGCCATGGTACACCAAAGACACACAAACACAGACACAGACACAGACACACACACACACACAAACACACAAACACACACACACACACACACTTAAATTTAAAATATAACTCTGTTTTGGGGCAAGCAGCTGGCATTCATGTGAGAAGTATGATTGTTTCCTAGGATTATATTAATAGAATTTATATATACTACATTGGAGATAAAGATAACCTTGGTCTTCATAAAGATCAAGTGTTCAGTGAATTTTCCCCAGAAATATCAATACAATGAAAATTATAGTATATAAACAAGGAAAAATTAAGTTTAAAAAATTCTGTCACTATTTTCAGCCATAATTTTCAGAAACGGTGCAAAGAAGGAAGAATAATGATCATTGTTTGCAATTATTTATGACTATGTATGGAAATGAATTTATGATAGATCATCCCTGCAGCTACTAGTGCCATGAGACAGTAAACCTTCTTTCTTGTGCCCTTTAAATATTAACTGATGAATTGCCACATTTAAAAAATTACCCTTCTCTCCAGTCTGAAATATATATATAAATATATATATATATATATGAATATATATACATATTTTTTTTTTTTTTTATTGAATTTTTGTGCATGTTGCACAATACATCTCAATAATATTTAGGTTAAAGAATAAATCAAGAAAGGAAAATTAAACATTTTAGAGGTGACATGGACTGCTATAATTTTTACTAGCAAGAAGGGTTCCCCGTATTCCATAGAAATCTAATCCTATTAGGAAAATATATTTTATAGTCGAAAGGTGTGGGATGGGTGGGAGAGGGAAACGGATGTATATTCGATTGGTGCATATTTAATTGGCGTGAGTTCAACAAGTATCCAGTTTTTGCTCAGACTCTGTCTACAGGATACAATGTGTTTTAGTACTTAGTGGTGAAAAAGTAAAGAGTGTATAATTAAAACAACAGGGTTGGGTTGTAGAGGCTGGATAAAAATGGTATGCATTGATTAAACTGGTGATATAAAGTGCCTGTTGGTCCACATTACATTAATTAAAAAACTGTATAACAATTTACTTTGGGATTGGCATAAAAAAATGTCCTCTCTAATTTTTGGCTGTCAATATAGATATCACCTGGTAGCAATCTCATTCACCTATAGGAATATTTTAATTCAAAAATAAAGTTTGTTTCCCCCAAGTTAATCACATACAGTGACCCAAAAAAGCATGGGTGAACTTATGAAATCTGGGCCTTTATTCAACCCTATAGGTATGTATAAAACATGTGCTTTTTTGAGACACATGGGTCAAAAATTAAAAACATTAAATAAAAAAGGGGGATTATAGATAAGGAAAACTTTTTTGTCAAAAGACCTTGCAACCCAAATCTTAAAACCAACTACGGAAGGATTTGTATGTTCCAGCAGGCCAAGAGTATAACAACTTAATGGCTGAGGGTAAGAAAATGCAGCTTTGCAGTGAGTAGGATTGTACCAGAAAGTGCCCAGCAGAGGGATTGACTCCTCTGGGCATTGAAGGGAAGAAATGCGTCAGATTGCTGCAGACATCAAGCCCCTCTCTGGAACCTACTAGTAACATTGATTTTTAATGAATCCTAAGGAAGCTTAACATTCTAGGTTCTGCAAAGGTTTTAATACAAGAGACTTCTTACTCCCCCATAAAATAAGGAGAAATTGATGATGATGAGGGTCGTTCTCCAGCTGTAAATTGGAGCCAGATGTTATAGAGGGAATTCGCTTGTAAAATCGGTAAAATTGCCTTCTTTAATTGACATAGAAATTTAATGGACATAGAAACTGTGAAAAGGAATTATTCTCTAGTCAGAACCAAACATAATGCAAGGTCCTCCTTAGCTAATGCTTTAGCAAATATATTAATCAAGGAGCTCGACATCAACGAGAAGTTATTTCGCCAAGGAAGTGTTGGCCAGGCACCAGCCCCACAAAAGGCAAAGGCTCCGTGCCTCTAAACTGGGGATATCTGCAAAAAGAGAGGCGATAAGGGCCTCCTGCCTGTTAAAGACCTGAGATAAACATGGAAAGATGTATGGAGACCAAACTTGCAAGTATACGATGTCTCTGGAATGCCAGAGAGTGTTACCAAGCCCACTAAACCAATAAAACAAAACAGAGGTCTCCTTGAGGTACAAGCAAGACTCCTCCACCAACGTCAGCTACACCCCAATTGCTCGGAGATACTGTGCAGCAGTGGGCAGCCTTAGTGCTCGTATATGCCAAATCTAATTGGGCTATTGGCTCTCTCCTCGCAGGAATAACCAATGGCTGATGCCACAAAGCTTACATCCTCTAATGGTTAGGAAATGGTATAAACCACAGTAAGACCCTGTCAATACTTACAGAAGGAAAATGTAATTTCATGGATTAACATACATCCAAACATCTGTGGGTCCCATACCAAGTAACCTACCATAAAAATTAGTACTGTTTTAAAATACCTATATATCTAATTGTGGTGCCTCAATGTAAGTAGGATCTTAAAGGTTAATATATTATACTGTTTTAAATACCTAAATATCTAATTGCATATGCGTTCATTAGTAGGATCGAAAGGTTATGCCTGGAAAAGCTGGCAGCCCATGAAAAAAACAGCAGAAAATGAACTAGAGGACCAAGACAACAGCTCCAAGGAAAGTAGACTGTTTTGCTTTCTAATCCAACATGTGCCCCTTTTGTAAGCCTAAGGGAACAATCTGTGGAAGAGGGGGCGCGGTGGAATGTAAGGGCTGGGCGATTGGGGTGATGGTAAAACTATGACAACCAATATAGGACGGAACACGCTTTGATCACTGATTGAACATACAAGCTCACCCCCCCCCCCCGCTGGATGAGGGGAAACCGCATGAGCTGTGTGGGTTTGGGCACAACTGCTTGCAAATTGGTTTTACATGAAGGATGCTTGTACTCAAAAATTATCACTTATTGTTAAAAAAAATGTAAACAAAACAAAACAAAAAAAACAGAGAAAGATGCAGAAAAGTTATGGCAGAATGCATGATCTGGGATGGGTAGGGGAGGGGTGGGGTGGGGGGAAGGGAAGGGGATATATGCCTCACCTGAATTGGAAAATGATGTATGAAATACACAAAGCATCAATAAAAAAAGGAAAATATATTTTAAAGTTTGATTAAATTTTGTTACACATTGAGACCTATATTAAATTCTGGCAGTAGATAAGTTGAGGAATTGGATAAAAATTATAAATTAAAATATCTACTTCTTATACATGTACATCCCAAAATGCTACAAAGTATTTTGTGAGTGTATTTTGTGGTGTGATCTATTTACATTTAAGGAATAGCTACCTAAACTTGCATGAGTCGGAGTACAAACAACTGGTGAAATCATTTGGTAAGTGAGAAAAAGAGAAATTCTAGGTTTTGGAAATGATACCCACTAAAGGACTAACATATAAATAAATGTGTTTCATTCACATAGTGGATTTTAATCCAACTAAAAGGAAATATCCATTCATAACATTTTTAGGAAAGATTATAGGAACTGAAAATATTATGCTATGAAAATCAAGACAGGGGCTGGAGAGATAGCCTAGCAGTTAAGAGCATTGACTGCTCTTGCAGAGGACCCAGGTTCGATCCCCAGCACCCACATGGTGTCTAAGAACCATCTGTAACTCCAATTCCAGGAGAACTCCAGTTCCAGGGGAATCCGAGACCCTCTTCTGACCTCCGTGGCATTGCACGACACGGGTGCACAAACCTACAAGCAGACAGTACATTTATACACATAAAAAATTTAAAAAATTAAATTAAAAAAAAGAAAATCAAGACAGACTCGGACATTATAAGAGTGAGTATAGCATGTTTTTTCTCATGATAAACACATTTAAATTGGTATATGTATATATGAGTGTGTATGTGTGTGATGCTATTTTGTATGCATGCTTGTGTGTGTATTTCTGTGTGTTATTGTGTGTACATGATTGTGTGTGTTTCTTTATATCTGCATATATTTAAATGTTACAGATTTCAAGGAGGGGAATGGAAACGAACAAAAACTTGATGGAAAGTTGAAAAAATGGAAAAAATGGAGGTTAATGGAAGACAAGCAATATACATGCAGAGGGGTGTGTATGGGTGTAGAAAAAATAGACCAGAAAAAGGAGAAAAAGTAATGTAGGATGACAAAAACAGAAAACAACAGGAATCATTATTAGAATAATAGCCAAAACAAAACAAAACAGAACAGAACAAAAAGAATCATATGTATGTTTGGTGCTACAGACATTTAATCCCATCAGTCAGGAGGCAGAAATAGATACATCTCTGAGCTGGAGGCCATACTGATCTACCTAGTGAGTTTCAGAACAGCTGGGACTCCAAGAAGACCATGTCTCAAAATATCACATAGAGCATTCTAGTTTCATATCCGTAAATAATTTCTAAATACTTATTATTGCCATAGACTTAATTGAAATCATATAAACTATAATACTGGTTTCCACTGAACACAATTCAGCACAACTGCTAATTTGAGTCCCAAGTCTAGTTGAAATATATTGCTGCTAATCCTTCTAAAGAAAACTCCTAACATTACTACAGAAAGTAAATTGTCAAAATGGCATAGAATTCAAAAAATAAATTTTCTAAATGTCTACTTTTACATTTCACATAGAAAATAGATAATGTCACCTTTTTGGAGGAAATAAAGGTTGCTTTGATTCACAGTTTTTGAAAAACACTCCTCTAATGGAAAAGAACAATTTTGCAATCTTTCTCCAAAGAGTGGTATATACAAGAGATAACTTTAAATTTATCATTTTCTCTGACAAATATATTTTTATGATTGTCATTATTATCAAATCATATTTGTATTTAAGGATGATTAACACTTTAGCAAAGTGTAACTGCATCATTGAGAGTGACATCTTCACAGAAAGTAAAGGTTTGCCTCTAGAGATTATATATTTCAGGTAAATCAGATATTGATTTATACATTTGGAGAAGCTGCGTATATTTCATATGGGTATCATCATTTATAATCTGGAAGATTGTGGAGAGCGGGCGTTGGCCAAAATGACGCCTTGGACCCTGGCCAGGTCTTATGATCACCTGATTGTTGCCTGACTGCCCAGCTCATTCCCCAGCCAACAAGAGAACGCCAAACCTGAGCCCTCATTAGCATGTCCGCTGACTTCCATATATTGTGCATACGGCTTACAGACCAATGAGAGACTGCCACCGTGCTCGCACCCTAGCAGGAGGTGGGGTTGAGGGAAGAGAATATTAGTAGGGGACACGGGAAGGGGGAGAGAGACTTGATGTATGAGTTGCCTGAATAAACTGCATCTGGAAGAACAAGAGTGTGTCCTCTCCTTTTTCCTGCCGGCCGGGAACAGAGAGTGACAAGGAGAGTGACAGAAGATGTTAAATTAGCAGACTTAAAGGAACTTTTGGAACAATGGGAAAAAGTGAGGAAGATGTTAGAAATGGATGTACTGTCTGCATGTAGGTTGGTGCTCCTGTGTTGTGCAATGCCGCAGAGATCAGAAGAGGGTGTCGGATTCCCCTGGAGTTAAATAAAGTTCTCAGCCCTCATGTGGGTGCTGGGGATCGAACCCCCAGGTCCTCTGCAAGAGCAGTTGGTGCTCTTAACCACTAGGCCATCTCTCCAGCCCACAAGTTCTTTTTCAAATGTTGCTGATTTCTATAAGCATTATATAACTGATTAATAGGGAATGTTTACACTCTCATAGTGTTTTTGTTGTCACAAACTACACAGGTGGTTTCTCAGAATTGTCATAAACACTGGAAGTCATCTGAGAACTTTTGAGAAAGCACCACTTTGTTTTCAGAGGAGACTTTTGGAAACAAAAATTACTCTGTTACAAAGGCTCATACTGGTAATCAAGTAACCCTGAGGACAACATCTTATGGTTATGCCAGTTCTGAGGATGGAAAAATCAAAAGACAGTAAAATCAATCATCTTAATAACTTCTTTACACCATCTATTCAGCAAACTTAGATGCTGTTTCTAACTAGGTCCTATGTTCACTTATATTTGGCAATATATGTACTGAAAGTTTTATCAAGCTTAAATAAAGGTTTCTATTATTTCTATTAATTAATTCTCCCAAATCTAAAATGTGCAATTACCTCCATTTATACATTTCAGAAAACTGAGAATGAACTTCTGAATATATATTATATATATATATATATATATATGTATCTCCTAGGAAAAATTGCTAGTAAGTATGAGAAGCTTCCCTGAGATCCATGTCTGCATGTACATTGATTTTTGATTCCATCCCGTCTCCTTTTCTGCTAAACTTTAATTTAAAATAATGGCACATACATGCTTTAATCTCATTTCTAGAATACTCATGTAGCTAGCTACCTAAGTTTCCACACATAGCAAAAGTAAGACTATTTTATGTATTTTTTAATGACTGGAGAATTTGTGGTGCTATAACCTGTTTAATTTATATATTTGTGAAATAACAATGTCTGTTAAGATAATATCAATAAAAATATACTGTATTTCTCATTCTTAGAAATAATAATATTGGTTGGAGGGATAGCTCAATGGTTTATAGGACTTTCTGAACTTTCAGAGGACTTGAGTGCAAATGCCAGAAATGATGACAGCCAGCTCACATTTCTTATTTCTTTGGACACCTACATGGACATGACAAACACATAGAGAAATAGATCCATCCATCCATCCATCCATCCATCCATACATACATACATACATACTGTTGTGGTTTGAATGAGTGTGTCCCCCAAAAGCTTCAAGTATTCAGACATTTTGTCCCCAGTTGTTGGTGCTATTTTGGAAAATCTTAGAAGGTGTGGCCATGCTGGAGGAAGTATGTCACTGGGGGGCAGGCTTAGTGAGTTCAACAAGCCTTGCAGTCTCCAGTCTCTCTCTCTTCACTTCCTGTGCTCATTGGAGGATGTGAACCTCAGCTTCATGCTCCAGTCCCGGCCACCATGCCTCCCCACCACATTGGACTCTAATTACCTGGAACTGTGAATCGTAAGCTCAAATAAACTCTTTCTGTTATACGTTCCCTTGGTCATGGTGGTTTTATCACAGCAACAGAAAAGTAACTAATAAACATACACACATATAAATAAAAATACTGAGCCCAGCGGAAGGAAGAGTGGGAGACAGGTAGGAACTGGGTGTCTCAGCAAAGCTGATTGTTGATCCCTTGGTCCGGCTGTCTTTGGCTTGATTGGCGTTTGTGGCTGCAGGGTCGGAGTTATCCTCCCAGCTAGGATTAAAGGTGCAGTCTTTGGCTTGATTGGATTTTGTGGCTGTGGGGGCGGAGTTATCCTCCCAGCCGGTGTTAAAGGTAGTTTTGTGTGACTCTTGAGATCTGAGATCTCCTGAAGGTACCGGACATGGGCTGAAGAGCCCCCCTCCCCCCGCCCCGGCGAACTGGGATTACAAAGAGGCATCTGAAGGAGGTAAGCAAAGCAAGCCTTCAACACAGTGAAGAGGCATTTAGGACTCACATTGGAATACAGGCAAGGAGAAGCCTATATGCCAGGATCATGAAGAAGAGACAACACTGGAAAGGGGCAGGATAATCCCATGCCAAACTTTACCAATCCTACCGAAGACTCCTGCAGTTGGATCCCTCTGGGGATGCCCCAGGACACGGACATCAGAAACACAATTGGGAACATATTTAAAGAACTACAAGATCATAAAGAACAAATTAAAGAAATAAGAAAAGAGAATGAGGAACTCAAGAAGGACCTAGAGAGAGAATGACAAGCTCCAGAAGGAAGTAGAAACACTGAAAAGATCCCATGCTGAAAAAGATAAAGAAACCAACCAGCAAACCAAAGAGCTACAAAAAGAGATCGAGAAGCTCCAAAAAGTAGAAATACTAGAGAAAACAGAAGAGGAAATGAAAAAGGAAATCAAACACTCATCCATTCAAGAGGAAAGGAATGGAAAAAGCCTCAGAAGCAGAATGGAGGAAGCAGAACAAAGAATATCAGACCTGGAAGATAACACAGAACAACTAAAAACCTCAAGGAAAGATTATGAAAAATTTAAAAATACACAAAAATGGAACAACCAGGAGCTGTGGGACACTATGAAAAGATCAAACCTCCGCATCATAGGAATAGAGGAAGGAGAAGAATCCCAAGAGAAAGGTATTGATCAGATCTTCAACAGAATAATAGATGAAAACTTCCCCAAACTAAAAAAGGACAAACCAATACCAATACAAGAAGCACATAGAACTCCAAACAGACAAGATCAGAAAAGAAATTCTCCACGCCACATCATAGTTAAAATGCTGGACACCCAAAACAAAGAGAAAATTCTTAAAGCGACAAGAGAAAAACAACAAGTGACCTATAAGGGGAAACCTATCAGAATAACAACGGACTTCTCACAGCAAACGATGAAGGCAAGAAGAACCTGGAGCAAAGCATTCCCAGTGTTGAGGGACAATGGATGCCAGCCCAGGTTACTATACCCAGCAAAAATGTCAATCATAGTGGAAGGAGAGAGGAAAATCTTCCATGACATAAACAACTTGAAAGAATACATGTCCGGAAAACCAACCCTTCAGAGAATACTTGAAGCAATCCAAAGAACAGAAGAAAGGAGCAACCAACCCCAGGCAACTAGAAGGAGAAATCAATAAAAGCATAACTGCAGAAGTAGAAACCTAAATCAAAACCGCAGATGGATAATAAGGCAAAAGGAAGCAACACAAACCTATCAGTCATAACCTTAAATATTAATGGACTAAATTCCCCAATCAAAAGACATAGACTGGGAGACTGGATTAGGAAACAGAATCCATCGATATGCTGTCTGCAAGAAACACATCTTACCTTCAAGGACAGGCACCACCTTAAAGTGAAGGGATGGAAAAAAATATTCCAAGCAAATGGTACCAAAAAGAAAGCAGGTGTTGCTATTTTAATATCGGATAAAATAGACTTCAAAGTAAAAGAAATCAGAAGAGACAAAGAAGGCCATTACATTTTCATCAAAGGAACAATCCACCAAGAAGATTTCACAATTATGAATATATATGCCCCAAATTCTGGTGCACCAAACTTTATAAAGACAATTCTCCAGGACCACAAGTCACAGACTAACCCCAGCACACTCATAGTGGGAGATTTCAATACCCCACTGAGTCCTTTGGATAGGTCAACAGGACAAAAAATAAACAGAGAGACATCTGAACTGAACGATATGATACACCAAATGGACCTCATAGACCTCTACCGAACATTCCATCCTAATACCAGAGAATACACTTTCTACTCAGCACCCCACGGAACATTCTCCAAAATCGACCACATCCTGGGACACAGAAGAAACCTCTACAAATACAAAAAGATTGAAATAATTTCATGCATCCTGTCAGACCACAGTGCAATGAAGCTCAACATCAACACCAGGACAAGCCCTCCTGCCTACAAGAACACATGGAGACTAAACAACACACTCTTGAATAATGAATGGGTCAAGGAAGAGATAAAGAAAGAAATAAAAACATTCCTGGAACTGAATGACAATGACAATACAACACAACAAAACTTATGGGATACCTTAAAAGCAGTCCTAAGAGGGAAATTTATAGCCCTGGGTGCCTACATTAGAAAAACAGAAAGAGCACAAGTGAATGATCTAACACTACAGCTAAAAGCACTTGAGAGGCAACAACAGATGAACCCTAAACGCAACAGACAGGAAGAAATAACAAAAATCAGAGCAGAAATCAATGAAATAGAAACAAAGAAAACAATACAAAAAATCAATGAAGCCAAAAGTTGGTTCTTTGAAAGAATAAACAAGATAGACAGACCTCTAGCCCAGTTAACAAAAAGAAAGAAGGAACAACTCCAAATCAATACAATCTGTGATGAAAAGGGAAATATCACAACGGACAAGGAAAAGATCAAGAAAATTATATGGGAATATTACAAGAACCTATATTCTACCAAGTTTGAAAATCTAGAAGAAATGGATGAATATCTGAAATCTTGGGAATCACCAAAGCTTGGCCAAGAGGAGACCAGCAGCTTAAACAGACCCATAACATATGAAGAAATAGAGGATGTAGTAAGAAGCCTCCCAACTAAAAAAAGCCCAGGCCCAGACGGTTTCACAGCAGAATTCTATAAAACATTTCAAAAAGACCTACAACCATTATTTCTGAAACTGTTTAGAAGTATACAATCAGAGGGAATTCTCCCAAATTCCTTCTATGAAGCCAACATCACTCTATTACCAAAACCAGGCAAAGATACAACTAAAAAGGAGAATTATAGACCCATCTCCCTCATGAACACAGATGCCAAAATTCTAAACAGAATACTGGCAAATCGCATACAGACCCACATCAAGAAGATCATCCATCATGACCAAGTTGGATTCATACCAGAGATGCAGGGATGGTTCAACATACGAAAATCAATAAACATCATCAAACACATAAACGGAATCAAAGACAAAAACCACACCATCATCTCAATTGATGCTGAAAAAGCCTTTGACAAAATCCAGCATCCCTTCATGCTTAAAGTCCTAGAAGGAATTGGATTGGAGGGATCATTCCTCAATGTAATCAAAGCCATATACAGGAAACCCACAGCCAATATCATCCTAAATGGGGAAATGACGGAAACATTCCCTTTAAAGGTAGGAACTCGGCAAGGCTGCCCCCTATCACCACTCCTCTTCAATATAGTGCTTGAAACACTTGCTAGAGCAATAAGGCAAGAAAAGGATATTAAAGGAGTACTAATTGGAAAAGAGGAAGTCAAACTATCCCTATTTGCTGATGATATGATTGTTTACTTAAGAGATGCAAAAAACTCCACCAGAAAACTCCTAGAAACGATTAACAGCTTCAGCAAAGTGGCAGGATACAAAATTAACCTTAGAAAATCAATGGCCTTTCTTTACACCAAGAACAAGCAACTGGAGAAAGAATTCAAAGAGACCTTCCCACTCACAATAGCCTCAAAAACAATAAGATACCTAGGAACAAACCTAACCAAAGACACCAAAGACCTCTACAACAAAAATTTTAAACCCTTAAAGAAAGAAATTGAAGAAGACCTCAGAAGATGGAAAAACCTCCCATGCTCATGGATTGGGAAAATTAACATTGTAAAAATGTCCATTTTACCAAAACTCTTGTATAGATTTAATGCAATCCCAATCAAAATCCCCAAGAGTTTCTTCACAGGCTTGGAAACAAAAGTTCTTAAATTCATTTGGAGAAACAAAAGACCCCGAATAGCCAAATCAATCCTGAGTGAAAAGAGCTACACAGGAGGGATCTCTATACCAGATTTTAAACTATACTACAGGGCTATAGTCATAAAAACAGCCTGGTACTGGCACAAAAACAGACCTGTTGACCAATGGAACAAAACCGAAGATCCAAATCTGAGCACATACAATTTCAGCCATCTCATATTTGACAAGGGGGCCAAGAAACCACAATGGAGAAAAGACAGCATCTTCAGCAAGTGGTGTTGGCAAAACTGGATCACCACTTGTAGAAGAATGAAATTAAACCCCTACCTCTCACCCTGTACAAAAGTCAACTCCAGATGGATTAAAGACCTCAACGTGAAACCCCAAACTCTGAAGGTGATAGAAGAAAAAGTTGGCAGCAGACTACAAGACATAGGCGTAGGAAAAGACTTCCTAAATCAGACAGCAGCTGCACAAGAATTAAGGTCGACAATTGACAAATGGGACCTCATCAAACTCAAAAGCTTCTGTACATCAAAAGAAACAATCAAGGAAGTGAAGAGAAATCCCACAGAGTGGGAGGAAACCTTCACTGCAGATACATCTGACAAAGCATTGATTTCCAGAATATATAAACTACTCAAAAAACAAAGAAAAAAGAAAACAAATGACCCGCTCAATAGATGGAGCAAAGAACTGAACAGAGACTTCACAAGCGAGGAATTAGAGATGTCTGAGAAACACCTCAAGAACTGTTCAACATCACTAATCATTAAGGAAATGCAAATGAAAACCACTTTAAGATATCATCTTACTCCAATAAGACTGGCTAGGATCAAGAAAACAAATGATACCAAGTGCTGGAGAGGTTGTGGGGAAAGGGGAACACTCATCCACTGCTGGTGGGAATGTAAACTCGTACAGCCACTATGGAAAGCAGTGTGGAGAACCCTTGGAAGACTTGGAATGAACTTGCCACCCGACCCAGCCATACCACTCCTGGGCATGTACCCTCAAGACTTACGCCACCACAGAGATACATGCACGGCCATGTTTATTGCAGCTCTCTTCACAATAGCAAGGAGCTGGAACCAACCTAAATGCCCCTCAACTGACGAGTGGATAGAGAAAATGTGGTACATCTACACAATGGAGTTCTATGCAGCAGTAAAGAAAGATGACATCACGAGCTTTGCAGGAAAATGGCTGGAGCTAGAGGACATCATGCTGAGTGAAGTAACACAGTCCCAGAAAAACAAACGATGAATTGTATCCCTCATCTGTGGATGCTAGTGCCAATTACCCAGTTGTAAGTATTTCTTGTGTAGGGCCCCCTGAGCTTTTGTCCAAAGCAGTTTGGCATAATGCATATTGGAAACAAGAACAACAACAACAGAAAGGACTGCATCAAAGAACTGACTGAAACAGTGAACTTCTGCTTAAAACAGTCAACTTCCTCATGGAGAATATTGAGAAAGACTAAGAGATGAAAAGCATGTTTGGCAGAATGCATGAGCTCTGGCGGGGTGGGGGAATGGACGGGAACATGGGTCTAGATTTGTTAAAAAAATAAAAATAAATTTGTGTGAAAAAAAAGGAAAAAAAATACTAATATTTATGAAAAAATTTAAAATACTAATAAAGAAATGCTAATGTTGCTGTTAAGTACTTTTTTCTTATTGTAACTTTAACTTGCAATGTAGAAATTTAGCTATAGCCTAAAATTTCCCTTCAGTGTTTTTTTTTTTAATGACAATAGTTTTTTTCATATTTTAGTGGGTACAAATACCATCTTAAAATTTTCATGGGCAGGGTGTTTGAGACTACAACTCAGGAAACTAAGTGATAGAGATTTGGGCTTTCTCCTTCAATGCTGAAACTGTGTAAGCAGCAATTCCTTTTCACACAACATAGATTTAATTGTTACAAAGTACATTAGAGTTTGCTTACCTAGCAATGTCTCTCTTATTTCTGAAAGACACTTTTTCTAGATATAATTCTCAGCTGAAAATTTTTTCTTTATTTTTTTCTTTAGCTTATTAAAATGTCATTTGATTGGCTGCATGTAATATGATTGCAGCCAATCCCTGCCCCTGACCCCTGGATTCTCTGCACTTGGATTTATTTCCTGTCCCTCTTTCAACTTTCCCTGTTTTCTTTTACTTTTAAAAATATTTTTATGTAGCATTTTTATTTTATGCATTTGAGTGTATTGCCTGCATATATCTAAGTGCACCCATAGCATTCAATACCCATGGGGGTCCGAAAAAGGTGTTGGATTCTCCTGGTACTGGAGGTAAGGATGGTTGTTTACTACAAGTTGGTGCTGGACACCAAACACAGGTCCTCTGCTAAATTAAACTATTCTTTTAATCTTTATTTTATTTTATTTTTCTCAGCTTTTGCTTTTAAGGCTTCTGAAGAGAAACATTCTGTTTATTTTTGGTAAACTTGTGAAGGTTCTTCTGTTCAAATCCTGTTGCTTCTCTCTTGCTGTGGTCCACATTCTGTTTCTGTTTTTGTATTCCATGTATTTGATTATAATGTGCCTCAGTATATTGCTCTTTTGGTTCATCTTATTTGTAGTTCATTAAAAGATAAATATATTTATCTTCATATTTAAAACAAAAGTGGCTAATTTCCCAGCACTATTTAAGTGATTATTCTACCTGGTCTTCTGTTTTCACCTCCCTATGAAAATCTTCAGTGAACAAGTTATTTCACTTAACTTGTGGTTCATGTTTATTAGACCTTGCTTTGGTTTCCTTTTGTTTCTTTTTTTTTCTTTTCTAATTCTCAAATACATTAATTTTCCATATTCAAATTCAGTAATTCTTCTTTTAGCTGCTTTAAATCTACTTTAAATCATTCTAGTGATTTTTTTGTTCATGTTTGTACTATAGTTTCTACTCCTTAAATTCTTTCCATGACTATTTAATATTTTTCCTTATTGAAATTCCATTTTGTTCATAAGTTATTTACTTGGTTTACTCCACATCCTAACTTAGTGCTCCAAGCACGACTTAAGTTTTACTCCTTGCACTGACTACAGGTATGAAGGACAGAATAAATGTTGTCTACCTTGGCTCCTATCACCAGTGGAAAGTGTGGTATTTAGAAAGAAAATATTCATTTTAGAGATGTGTAAAAGTGAAAAAAAGCTTTGCATATTAGAGAAACTGAATAGTGGATATGTATCCTAAAGAAGGACATACTTACACATAATAAAGCTGAAGAAATAGAGGATTCAAATGAGTAAAAGCTAGGGTTGTCTAGGGACTGTATTGTGGTATCAGTTACAGATTGAGCATAAGGACATTTTGACATGTTGAAAAGAGGGATGAAGCTCGGTGTGGTGGTACATGCCTTTAATCCCAGCACTCCAGAGACAGAGGCAAGCAGATCTCTGTGAGTTCAAGGCCAGCCTGGTCTACAGAGCAAGCTTCAGACCAGCTGAGACTAAAGGTGTAGAAAACTCCTCCAGTCCAGCCAAAGAAGTTTGGGTCACAGCCGAGAAATGGGAGTGAGTAAATGGTGAAATCAACACAGAGACACTGGGAGTCAGGTTAAAAGCAGGAAAACTGCGAGTTCCTGCAAACTCGTTTAATCAGGGGAAAATGGGGATTTATATGTGATCATCTTCTGCTTCTTCTGTGAACTTACCACGTGCTGATCATTGGCCCAGACCACTGACTCTGCTGTTTCTGTAGTTAATTCCTGAGAACAGGTTAAACCTGTACCTTAGACAAACACTCTACATATTTCTACCCCTTTGCTTTTATTTATTTATTTATTTATTTATTTATTTATTTATATTTTTTTTGACTTTTCAAGACAGGGTCTCCCTGTAGCCCCAGCTGTCCTGGAACTCACTCTGTAGACCGGGCTGGCCTTGAACTTACAAAGATCCACCTGCCTCTGCCTCCTGAGTGCTAGGATTGAAGGCTTGCGCCACCACGCCCCACTTACCCCTTTGCTTTTAAAAAGAGTGACAAACATAGTGGGAGCCTGAGTGCATAGCTCAGAAATTGCTGTCTCCACCTCTAGCTTTCTGACACTTGACTGTGCTTTTCTTAGGTTGTCCTGATTAGCAGAATCTTACTCGTCATTGGCTAATCAGCCACTGAGGGAAGAAGCTTCGAACAGTTTGTCTGGGTGGGAGTAGAAGCATGGGGGATTATCCCTGTGAGTCATAAATGGCAGAGGGCCATAGTCTCAATAACTCATTACTAGCCACAGATAAAAATGGTGCAAGCATTTTTAGAGAAAAGACAGAGGCTGCTGGTGGTCGTGCACACTGGCAGGAACTGCTGAAGGGGCAGAAGAGGCTGTGAAGGCCCCAAGTGACAAGGGGGTAGGGGGCAAGGTTAGCCCACATCTTGGACCAGACCTAGATAACAAAAAATCATTTAAATAGATGGGTCATGTATTCAACTGCCTAGGACATTAGTTGAGCCTGCAAAACAAGTAGTAATCATTTGATCCTCAGAACGCCGACCGCTCTTACAGAGGACCCAGGTTCAATCCCCAGCATCCACATGGCGGCCAAGAACCGTCTGAAACTCCAATTCCAGGAGAACTCCAGTTCCAGGGGAATCCGACGCCCTCTTCTGACCTCCGCGGCATTGCACGACACGGGTGCACAAACTTGCATGCAGACAGTACATTGATACACATACAGAAATAAATAAATGCTGGGCGTGGTGGTGCATGCCTTAAGCACTTGGGAGGCAGAGGCACGCAGATCCCTGTGAGTTCGAGGCCAGCCTGGTCTACAGAGTGAGTTCCAGGACAGCCAGAGCTACAGGGAGACTCTGTCTCAAAAAGACCAAAAAAAAAAAAAAAAAAAAAACAACACAAAAGATATCTATGGTATTCAAATTTTTGGCCTATAAATACGTTTTAAATATCCATATTTTTTAAATATTTATTTATTTATTTATTTATTTATTTATTTATTTATTTATTTATTTATATGAATGTACTGTCTGCATGTAGGTTTGTGCACCCGTGTCGTGCAATGCCGTGGAGGTCAGAAGAGGGTCTCGGATTCCCCTGGAACTGAAGTTCTCCTGGAATTGGAGTTACAGACTGTTCTCAGCCACCATGTGGGTGCTGAGGATCAAACCCGGGTCCTCTGCAAGAGGAGTCCGGGCTCTTAACCGCTAGGCCATCTCTCCAGCCCCAAATATCCACATTTTAAAGTTTCCACATGCATATGTACTCTGGCATGCCAAAATGAATAATTATGTGCACATAAAGGATGGAAATTTGAAGTGGCCACTTTGATATAATGAACATGAGACAATTACAATGACTAACAAACACACACAAAGACAGACTGAGAGGACACTAGACACACCTTACATACAAAAACTTAGATGCATGAAGAATATGACTACATGAATCTTAGACACATGGAAAGACAGTCCATAAACACAAAGCATGAAAATGTTGGATTCCCTTTTTCTCTAACGTTATGGAGGGCATCATAGAGGCTTCCCAGAGGATTCCCTTCCTCTCCTGTAGCAAACTTTGGGTGCTACAGGAATCAAGTATCCATGTCCAAAGAAGGTGGAACATTTTTTGAGGGTACCCACAGTGACTTCCCAGAGGATTCTGGAAGGATATAAGCAAGGACTTGGGCTTGTGTTAATAGGTGCTTGCACTGCTACTGTTCTGGCTCACTCTGTTGCCAAGGAGGGTTTTGAGAAGATTACCAAAGGTGTTAACCCAGTTGAAATTGGTAGAGGTGTGATGCTAGCTTGTGATGATGTAATTGCTGAACTTAAAAAGCAGTCTAAACCTGTGACAACTCTTGAAGGATTTGTTCATGTTGCTACAGTTTCTGCAAACAGAGACAAAGTAATTGGAAAGATCATTTCTGATGCAATGAAAAAGGTTGGAAGAAAAGGTGAGAATTAGAAATTATTGAAGGCATGAAACATTATCAAGGATATATTTCTCCATATTTTATTTATTTATTTTTTTTTGTCTTTTTGAGACAGGGTCTCCCCTGTAGCCCCAGCTGTCCTGGAACTCACTCTGTAGACCAGTGCTAGGATTAAAGGCGTGCGCCACCACGCCCAGCTCTCCATATTTTATTAACACATCGAAAGGTCAAAAATGCAAATTCCAAAATGCCTATGTTCTGTTGAGTGAAAAGGAAATTTCTAGTGTCCAGTCTACCATTCCTGCTCTTGAAATTGCCAGTGCTCACTGGAAGCCCTTGGACATAATTGCTGAAGATATTGATAGAGAAGCTCTAATAACACTGGTTTTGTATGGGCTAAAATTTGGCCTACACGTGGTAGCAGTCAAAACTCCAGGGTTTGAGGACAATAGGAAGAACCACCTAAAAGATATAACTATTGCTGGTGTTGGTGTGGTATTTGGAGAAGAGGGATTAAATATAAACCTTGAAGATGTTCAGGCACATGACTTAGGAAAATTTGGAGACGTCATTGTCCTCAAAGATGATGTCATGCTTTTGAAAGGAAAAGTGCTCAAGAAATCATTGAGCAACTAGACATCACAACTAGTGAATATTAAAAGGAAAAACTGAATGAATGGCTAGCAAAGCTATTAGATGGTGTAGCTGGTTGAAGTTCGGAGGGACAAGTGATGTTGAAGTGAATAAGAAGACAGAGTGACAGATGCCCTCAATACTTCAAGAGCAGCTGTTGAAGAAGGCATTATTCTAGGAAGGAGTTATGCTCTGCTTTGTTGCATCCCAGGCTTGGACTCAATAAAACCTGCCAATGAAGATCAGAAAATTTGTATAGAAATTATTAAAAGAGCACCGAAAATTACTGCAGGTGTTGAAGGCTCTTTGAAAGTTGAGAAAATTCTGCAAAATCCCTCAGAAGTCAGATATGATGCTGTGCTTGGAGATTTTGTGAACATGGTAGAAAAAAGGAATCATTAATCCAACAAGAGTTGTAAGAACTGCCTTACTGGATGCTGCTGGGGTGGCCTCTCTCTGTTAATTACCACAGTAACTGTAGTCACAGAAATTCCTAAAGAATAGAAAGACACTGAGATGGGGCCAGGAGTCTGTTGTCCATGTAATGTATGTATTTACAGGACAAGGAAAAGATGTGGAAGGTGGAGGCCACAAAATTTTGACATATGGTAGGGCTATTTGTTGCATGTACTGGGAGCCAACTTGCAATCTTTGGCCCAATGGAAGACTTTTCTGCATTTGGGGCAATGAGTCTTGGTGGTGAAGGGATTTGGGCAAGATTGCTTAAAGTGACCCTTCCTGCCACATCCCCAACACACAGGGAGCTTGGAAGGTTTGTGTTTGTTGAGGGAAAGAGCCTGTAAAGAGGCAGTGAGCATCTCAAAAGGAGCTGAGGCAGGCTTAAGGTCATGGGTGGCATTGATCCATTTATGAATGTCTTCATTACATACTGATGTAATTGTGGGTGTGAGAATGCATGCATTCCCAGGTGAGCTCTTTGATTAGGGCATCTCTAGTGAGGCCAGGGTGTGTGTGGCAATTGATAGCCACAGTGAGCCTGATGAGAAAATCAGAAAAATGAGAGGAATGGGGTAAGGGGGAAGCTGAGGGAAAAGGGGGAAGATAGGAAAGAACTTCTGGGACTCAGTAGGGGGAGCTGAAGGTAGTTTTTGTGAGTTGGGAGCAGGAGGGAAATTCTCTTCATTCGATTTGAAATCAGGTATACAGGGGAGGGCCCGTTTTTCTTGGGTGTTTTTGTAACATCGTAGATCATCCTCTGCCAAGGAGCCTTTAAAAAGGCTTACAATTATGGCGAGGAGTTTGCCCATGACAGCAGGGGAGAGGATGGGCAGGCAAGTGCTTGGACTGAACTAGGACAGATAAAGAGTGTGTGTCAGATCCAAGGTGTTTTGTGCTTAGTGGAGGACCTTCAAGGGACTTTACTCCCTTGGCCATACGTTGGTAAGGTGTCTCCGGAGTGGCATCTTATTATATACAGAGGGCCAGTTCTGAGTCCTGAATTGATCAGCTCTTATGGGGAATCGCTGGGGAGAACCAAGATGGAGCCAACAGTTCTACTTGGTACAGCAGGGAGAGGTGGTATGTACCTCTCTAGCAATGAACAAAGAATTGAACGAATTGAAAGGGAAGGGAAGGGGGCTGAGCACTCACTTTCACGCAGCCATAAGCACATGAAACAAAGAGGGGTCTACTCACCACAACCACGTTTGTGGGGGGGGGGGGGGGTGTGTGCACAGACTACGTGGATACCAGATGTAGTAAACTCCTCTGGTCCAGCCGAAGAAGTTCAAGTCATGGCCGAGAAATGGGAGTGAATAGACAGAGAAGTCAACACTCAGACACCCAGAGTTGAGTTAAAAACAGGGAAATTGTGAGCTCCTGCAAATTTGTTTAATCAGGGAAAAATGGGGATTTATATGTATGTGATCATCTTCTGCTTCTTCCAAGAACATATCAGGTGCTGAAGATTGGCCCAGACCACTAACTCAGCTGTTACCATAGTTAATTTCTGAGAAGAGGTTAAGCTTGTTTGGTAGATGAACACTCTACAAAAAGGGAGACCCTGTCTCAAAAATACCAAAAAAAAAAAAAAAATGAGGTATACAAAGTATTAGAATTTGATGTCTTGGCATTTCAATTAAATTTTGACTCAACATCATTTGTGAAATAAATTTGTAATCTGATTATATATTAGTTACTTTACCTGTTACTATGATAGAGCACCCTGAAAAGAACAACCTGAGAAAAAAATTTATCTATTTTTAGTCAAATTAATGGGTGCTATCCATCAGAATAGAGAAGTCAGGACAACCAAAGCTTGTGGATTCTGGTTAAACTGTGCCCAGTGTCATGAAATAGAGAGTGATGAATGATAGCAATCAGCAGTGTTTTTTTTTTTTATTTCCTTAACTTTTTATTGAGGTTTCATGCATTTCATACATCTCTTAATCCAATTTGGAATGATTCTGCCATTTATGCCCCCCCGTTAATGTATTCTGCCAAACATGTTAAGTCCTGTCTTGCATCTTTTCCTCAGTCTTTTTTATTCCTTACTTTTTTGATACAGAAGTTTACTGTTTTGGTCCCTCCTTTGAACAAGGCTTTTTGATTGTTTGTTCCTTTTCATTTTATGTTGCCTTTCATTTTATATTCCCCGAACATATTCATATATGCACTCCACACATATACCAACATTACAAAGTATGAAGATAACTATGGATTAATTCAAGAGCATGTTTAGGGATTCACATCTTAAGAGTAAAGTTGCATGCTGCTAAAAAGAAATCTAACTTTACATTCCTGAATTACATAGCAAGTTGATATGTGATTTAGTGTATTATAGATTTATTCAGTCTCATAAATATTTGAACTTAGGAAACTAGAGACAGAGAATTCAAGCTCTATCTATAATAATATCAGTCGATGTTGTATTATTTTTACTAACATGTTACCGATGTTGACTTATGGGCTGGTGAGAGAGAGATCCAGAGGCCCAGCAGAGGCAACATTCCAGATTTCCTACCCACTAGCTGGAGAAAACCTGGGGCCCCTCCCTCTGCTCCAGGCTAAGCTCTGTTCTTTTAATTTGGTCCTGGATATCATGGTTGGAAAGGAGATGAGAATAAATGAGTTTCATAAATAAAGAAAATAATGAAGGTATATTTTTATGCATGTGTGAAAATATCAGATTACAATTTCCTTTTTAGGTAAGGAGCATGATCTAATATGATATATATATA
>VZQC01009923.1:4919136-5019889 GCA_009823505.1 Rhizomys pruinosus
TCTTCTCTTCTCTTCTCTTCTCTTCTCTTCTCTTCTCTTCTCTTCTCTTCTCTTCTCTTCTCTTCTCTTCTCTTCTCTTCTCTTCTCTTCTCTTCTCTTCTCTTCTCTTCTCTTCTCTTCTCTTCTCTTTTCCAGACAGGCTTTCCCTGTAGCCCCAGGTGTCCTGGAACTCACTCTGCAGACCAGGCTGGCCTTGAACTCACAAAGATCCGCTTGCCTCTGCCTCCCAAATGCTAGGATTAAATGTGTGCACCACCACGCACGGCTAGTAAGTAATTTTTCTATGTTATGATAATAGATCATTTGGTTTTGGTATCATATAATCTCTCTTAGAATTAATGAAATATAATACTGTAGATTGTGAATTGCTGTAGTGCATTGGTAAATGAATGAGAACATTTCTATGAGTTGAAATTTATATATATATATATGAAATGAAATATATAAATCTATATGTTTCAAAAGTTTTTTTAATGTACAATTAAAAATACTTCCATGTAATATGCTAACTTTGAAACAAAACAAATTAAGAACAAAAATAGATCCACCCACATAAAAATGTGCAAATATCCACTGCTCCAAATAGCAATAACTATAGGAGAATTGTGTGAGGTATGGGTAGAGTTAATTTGAGTCAGAACATTAAATGCGTTACTTATGATAATAATTAATAATTCCTGAATTAGTAACAAGCTATAAAATTCCATGACTCCATAAAAAAAAAGCTATGGCTAAGGCTCAGTGCTGTAGTAAATTTAAATAATGCAATTATTTACATCATATATTAATACAAAATCAATATTTCAAGCACATAACATAGTATGAGAAAGTAAAAATTTATTAAAAACAATTGCATTACCATGTGCCATTTTATGTAAAAATTAAAATACAAATTCATTTCTATTATATGTACTAAGTTCTCAATAGTGTTCCAATGCATTTTCATTAAAACATTAAAAACAAAAATGGAAATACATAATATAAGCAACTTAGTAAAGTGTTGTTTTTTAAAAAAAATTTTTTAAATTTTATTTATTTCTGTATGTGTATGAATGTACTGTCTGCATGCAAGTCTGTGCACCCGTGTCGTGCAATGCCACGGAGGTCAGAAGAGGGTCTCAGATTCTCCCGGAACTGGAGTTCTCCTGGAATTGGAGTTTCAGACGGTTCTTGGCCGCCATGTGGGTGCTGGGGATTGAACCCGGGTCCTCTGCAAGAGCGGTTGGCACTCTTAACCGCTAAAGTGTTTGTTTTTAATCACACCATTTGTATTATCACACTCTATACTTTTCACTGTGGAAACTCAGGAAAATAAAGAAATATAAGTAAGTCATTCTGCTTATTATATAGCAGTGTACAGTTTATATTGCTATCATTGATAGCATGGTGGATATTTTATATACACAAATCAAATGAACAGTTAATATATTTTTATTATTAAAACATAAATAGAGATCAAATAAATCGTAAAAATTACAGAGCTTTGTGGAGTTAAAGGAAATGAATAGAGGGAGATTTAGGACAATTTTATTTGAACTATCATGCGTATTAGATAATGAGGTCAGACTGCTGTCTGTAGTGATCTACAAATGAAAAATACTGTTTGAGAAAAATAACAGATTCTGTCCAATTAGTTTCTCCGCATAAGTGATCTTTGTATTCAGCAATGTGGGGATTGTTCACAACCACCAAGGCCAGTTTTAAAGTTGATAGAAAAAACACTGAACTGTATGGATTATGATTATTTCAGAGAATATAATGCATGTAGATACATTCAAGAAATATCTCAGTAGGGTCTAGAGAGATGTCTTAGTGGTTAAGAGAACAGACTTCTCTAGGCAGAAGACACTTGGTTATAAGTACACATAGTGGCTAACAACCATGTGTAAGTTTCCAGTGGATCTGATCCCCTCTCCTGACCTCCCTAGAGATATCATGACATAGGTGCAATTACCCACATAAAAACAATACACTCATACACATCCAATGAAAATGATAAATACAATATTTTTTAAAATAAAAAGAAATGTCAGTTTAGAGTGTATGATGAGAATTTTTTCTAATTTATATATATTTTTTCTAGATACATATGTGCATATATATGTTAATTATATAAGTATAAAATATAAAATGTGTACATAATATAAGTATGGAGATTATGAATATGGGGACTAAAATTATTTACTTTATGATAAAATAATTCTGATATATTTAGAAGGAAATTGACTGACCAATAGAAACTGTATTATGCCTCAAGCTCTAGAGGTTACTTCTGTTTTCTGATAATCTTGCTTAAAAGTCACTTAGTATTGGTTAATTGGAAAATACAATTTAATTTTGCTTGTTTGTGTTCATCTTTCTTTCAGTCATGAGTACCCTAAAATATTTAAAATTGCAGCTTATTGAATGTAGTACTCACAATGACAGCCAATTATTCAAGTCCGTTGAATTAAGTAAAACTGCAATTTAGTTATGGAACTGAAAATATTTTTAAAATCTTATAAGAAACTGACCTTTGTCTCAGATTCCTGCATTTATGTACACAAAGAGAAATGTAGGAATAATAGATGTATCTTGACTTAAAATAGTTAAAACTTCCCAAAATCCATAATTATGTTGTTCACTATGTTAGGCAATTGTCAGTTTTAATGTCTTACCAGGGTATTGAGCCTTGGGCAAATATTTTCAATATTCGTGAATACTGGAGAAATCAAGCCATAAATCTGCAAAGTAAACACAAGCATCTTTCAAGCTGTCTGGCCTCTCACCGTGCTTGCAATGCTTAATGTGTATTTTAATCAGTACACTGTTGTTTTTATTTGGTGCCTTCCAACTTGCTGTTGAACATTTTGTATATTGTCTTTCCATCCATCCATCATTTTTTCCAATTAAGGGCAAACAAGATTACAGATATGTCAGGCATTGACTGTCCATCACCACAGTTTCTAAAGTCCATCACCACAGTTTCTAAGTAGAAATAATTAATGTGTATGAAACTGAAGCTGTCTACCAGAGCTGCCAACCCATGTTTCTGCATCATTCAGTTTACATGTTGGGATAACAGACATAGAGAGAAGTGAAGGGAAGGTATTGTGCAGGAATTCTGGATGACTATCTACAATTACTTTTGTTTCTATCTGCTAAAATAAATTCTAACTTTATATTTTTTAAATTATAACTGAGAAAATAATTTCACACTGAATACTATGTCAAGTCAAAACAATGCAAGTATAGATGGGAATTTTTTTTTGAAAGGTTTTAAAAAATTTATTTTCATAAATTAATACACATAACAGTGGCATTGTGAGTCACAAATTACCAAACAGAAGAGGAACTGTAGGGCATCATGTATACCAGCGTTACCCAAGACGTACAACTCTCACTGAACTATTAACCATGATAATATAAAGACACTTGAGACCGCTATTTACTGGCCCAGACCCCAGCTCAAGGAAATTCAGAGGCCTTTTGCTGACAATTCAATTCAAATCCAATCCAGCACCAGACAGAGGTGTGTGAAGATAGAACGAGCATCAACGGAAGCATGCTGTGCTGGATGGCAGGTTACAAGGACACTTGCTTTACAATCACAATATAGCTTTTGCTGTTTCAACATGTGGTAAGATGGGGCTGTGATTAGGAAAACTTTTTCCTAACATATTGTGATTTTAGGAAAATTTAGTCTCTCCTGTTAGCCAGTTCTATACAGACGTTCAGTTCAGGCAAGGAGTCCTCTCCTGAAGCTTTTCCATTGGTATCATGGAATTTTTTTTTTTTTTTTTTGGAAACTGATTTTTTGGAAATTGATTTTCTTTTTCTTGTTATATGATGTATCATATAGCAGCAACTGTTAACTGGGTGATGATAATGATGTTCAATTTTTCTGGCATGAGTATTGGATGAATTATGCATTTATTTTTTACTTTTTGTCTTTTTACTAAGATCTCAAGTTTTATATCAGAAGTACAATTTCTAAGGCCTTAAAAATCATTTATTTCTGGTTATATGCTCCTTTTGGATGTTTAAGAGCACACAGCCCAGATTAACCAAGGTTTTTATTTCCTCAAGGTCAGTTGAGGATCTGGTCTTCAGGGGTCACTCAGGTTTTGGAGGGGGTAGGGAGCCCCTGACTCCTTTTGGCTTTTCATTTACCAGTTCCATCCACTCAAGGACAAAGTGAGGTCTTATTAGACCAGGCTTCCCTTTTTGAAGCATAAGCAGACGTTCCTCTTCACTGCACACTGGCTGAAGTCCCATTAATGGGTCTCCAAGACCTCCCCGCACAGGAAGACTAAGTTACACCAGCCTGATACTTTTAACTACTCTATAATATTTTAGAAAATCCTTGGCAAAAGCTTAAGCAGCCTTGTATAAGAAATACTAAGAAGCACTCCCATAAGATAAATACTGTTGTTAGAAATAATGTCATGAAAAACTAGTTTTTTTCTCATTCTCTTGATCTTTTTTTAAATTTTTTTAATTTTATTTATTTTTGTATGTGTATGAATGTACTGTCTGCAGGTAGGTCTGTGCACCTGTGTTGTGCAATGCAACGGAGGTCAGAAGAGGGTGTTGGATTCCCCTGGAAATGGAGTTCTCCTGGAATTGGAGTTACAGACGGTTCTCAGCCACCATGTGGGTGCTGGGAATCGAACCCAGGTCCTCTGCGAGAGCAGTCAGTTCTCTTAACCACTAGGCTATCTCTCCAGCCCCATTCTCTTGATCTTATATTACTCTAAAATATGCATACATACCCTCGACCCATATACCAAAAATTCCTAAGTCTGAAAATAAATGGTAGCTTAGCTCTAGGACCTGTTAAGGTATTCACAATATAAGGGAACAGTTGTTTTCAGATCACAAGGAATAAAACATTAACATTGCTCAGTTTTCCACTTGTTTTTCTGGTACTGTGTGACTTCACTTAGCATAATGCCTTCAAGTTCCATCCATTTACCTACAAAGTTCATGATGCCATCTTTGTTTACCGCTGAATAGTATTCCATTGTGTAGATGTACCACATTTTTGTAATCCATTCATCTGTTGAGGGGCATTTGGGTTGGTTCCAGCTCTTTGTTATTGTGAAGAGAGCTTCAGTACACATGGATATGCATGTAACTTTGTGATAGGATGAGTCTTTTGGGTATATACCCAGGAGTGTATGACTGGGTCAGGTGATAGGGTCATTTTGAGTCTTTTAAGAGTTTTCCACACTGCTTTCCATAATGGTTGTACAAGTTTACATTCCCACCAGCAGTGGATGGGTGTTCTTCTTTCCCCACAACCTCTCCAGCATTTGGTGTCTTTCCTTTCCTTGATCTTAGCTAGTCATATCAGAGGGAGATGATATCTGAGAGTAGTTCTAATTTGCATTTACTTATTATTGATACCAAACACTTTTTAACATGTTTCTCAGCCATCTTTATTTAATTCCTCACTGGTGAAGTCTCTGTTCAGCTCTTTACTCCATTTTTTAAATAGGTCATTTTTGTTTCTTCTTCTTTGTTTTTTGATTACTCTATATATTCTTTTCATTAATACTCTGTCAGATGTATCACTGGTGCAAATTTCCTCCCACTCTAAGGGTTTTTTTCTTCACTTCCTTGATTGTTTCTTTTGCTGTACAGACGCTTTTGAGTTTGATGAGGTCCCATTTGTCAGCTGTTGACCTTATTTCCTCCACAGCTGCTGTCTTATTTAGAAAGTCATTTCCTACACATATGTCTTGTAGGTTGTTGCCAACTTTTTCTTCTATTGTTTTCAGGGTTTTGGGTTTCACTTTGAGATCTTTGATTCACTTGGAGTTGATTTTTGTACAGGGTGAGAGGTAAGGGCTTAATTTTGTTCTTCTACAAATAGTGATTCAGTTTTGCCAGCACCATTTGCTGAAGATACTATCCTTCCTGCATTGAGGTTTTTATGCTTCTTTGTCAAATATGAGGTGGATGACATTGTATGAGCTCAAGTTTGGTTCTTCAATTTTGTTCCATTGGCCAAAGAGTCCGTTTTTGTGCCAGTGACTTTGGCCCTGAAATATAACTTGAAGTCTGGTAGAAAATCCCCCCTGTATTGCATTTTTCACTCAGTTTCTTTAGCTATTTGGTGCCTTTTGTTTTTCCATATGAATTTAAGTGTTCTTTTTTCCAAGTCTGTGAAGACGTTCATAGGAATTTTGATTGGGATTGCATTGAATCTGTATACCAATTTGGGTAAAATGGACACTTTTACTATATTAATTTTTCCAATCCACAAGCATGGGAAGTCTTTCCATCTTTTGATGTAATTTTCAATCTTCTTCATGGGTTTAAAATTTTTGTCGCAGTGATCTTTGGTATCTTTGGTTAGGTTTATTCCCATGTATTTTATTATTTCTGAGGCTATTGTGAGTGGGAAGGTCTTCTTATAATCCTTCTCCACTTGCTTATTGTTGGTGTAAAGAAAGGCTACTGATTGTTCCAGGTTAATTTTGTATCACACCACTTTTCTGAAACTCTTAACAGTTTATAGAAGTTTTCTGGTGGAGATTTTTTAACATCTCTTAGGTAAACTATCATATCCTTATCAAAGGAACAATTAACCATGAAGACTTCACAATCCTAAATGTATATGCACCAAGCTCTGGTGCACCTAACTTTTTTTTTTATTTTTTTTAAATTTAATTTTATTTATTTCTGTATGTGTATGAATGTACTGTCTGCATGCAGGTCTGTGCACCCGTGTGGTGCAATGCAGCGGAGGTCAGAAGAGGGTCTCAGATTCCCCTGGAACTGGAGTTCTCCTGGAATTGGAGTTTCAGACTATTTTCGGCTGCCATGTGGTTGCTGGGGATCGAACCGGGTCCTCTGCAAGAGCGGTCGGTGCTCTTAACCACTAGGCCATCTCTCCAGCCCCCAAAGGTGCACCTAACTTTATAAACACTACTCTGCAGTATTTGAAGGCACAGTTTAATCCTAACACCTTAACAGTGGGGGACTTCAACACCCCACTGAGCTCCTTGGATAGATCTACCAGACAAAACATAAACAGAGAGACATCAGAACTGAACAAAACAATATACCAAAAGGCCCTCACAGACATCTACAGAATATTCCACCCACACACCAGAGAATATACTTTCTACTCAGCACCTCACGGAACATTCTCTAGAACCAACCACGGAGCTGGAGAGATAGCCTAGCGGTTAAGAGCACCGACTGCTCTTGCAGAAGACCCGGGTTTGATCCCCAGCACCCACGTGGCGGCCGAGAACCGTCTGTAACACCAATTCCAGGAGAACCCCAGTTCCAGGGGAATCCGACGCCCTCTTCTGAC
Source organism: Rhizomys pruinosus (assembly GCA_009823505.1). NCBI lineage: Eukaryota > Metazoa > Chordata > Mammalia > Rodentia > Spalacidae > Rhizomys > Rhizomys pruinosus. The sequence goes on from VZQC01009923.1 coordinate 4,926,449, forward strand.
CTCTGCGGCATTGCACGACACGGGTGCACAAACCTCCATGCAGACAATACATTCACACACATAAATAAATAAATAAAATAAAAATTAAAAAAAAAGAACCAACCACATACTGAGGCACAAAAGAAATCTCAACAAATACACAATGATTAAAATTATTCCATGTATTCTATCTGACCACAGTACAATAAAGCTCAGTATGAACACCAGAAAAAGCCCAACTAACTACAAGAACACAGGGAGACTAAACAACACAATCAGGAATAATGAATGGATCAGAGAAGAAATAAAGAGTGAAATAAAGATATTCATGCAACTGAATGAAAAAGACAATACAACACAACAAAACCTGTGGAATACTGTAAAAGCAGAGTGAAATTTATAGCCCTAAATTCCCATATTTTTTTAAATCAAACAACAGAAAGGGAACAAATAAATTATCTAACACTGCAGCTAAAAACTCCTGAGAGACAACAGTAAACCCTAAACCCAACAGACAGGAAGAAATAACAAAAACCAGAGCAGAAATCAATGAAATAGAAACAAAGAAATAATAAATAGAATCAATGAATTCAAAAGCTGGTTCTTTGAAAAGATAAACAAAATAGACAGACCTCTAGCCCAGTTAACAAAAAAAGAGAAAAAGCAATTCCAAATCAATAGTATTTGTAATGAAAGGGGAAACATCACAAAAGACAAAGAAAAGATCCAGACAATCATAAAGGGATGCTTCAAAAACCTATACACCATTAAATTTGAAAACTTGGAAGAGAAATGGCTGAACATCTGAAATCCTGGGAAGTATCAAAGCTTAACCAAGAAGAGACTGACAGTTTAAACAGACCTATAATATTTGATGAAATTGATGATGTAATAAAAACCTCCGAACTAAAAAAGTGTGTATATATATATATATATATATATATATTATATAAAATGTGTGTGTGTGATATAAATTTTTATCAAACATCAGAATTTTATATTTCTATCTCTAGGTCATAATTTACAGATATTTACATAGAAAATATACTTTGCACAATTTAAAGAAAAAACATGTCCCAATTAAATGGATTAGTATAATGACCCAATAATAAACTATGTAAAGGTACTTTGTGTTCTTTGGTGATACATCTCAAATGGATATTCCAGGAAGAATGGAAAACCAAGTTTTTCTATGATGTAATAGCTCTTCATGGTCAGGGTATTGATCTCTTTTCTTTTTTCTTTTTCTTTTTCTTTTCTTTTCTTCCTTTCTTTTCTTTCTTGAACTTGCCATTGAGCCAAGGCTGGCATCAATTTCACAAAGTCTTAAATACTGGAAATAAAGGTGGTCACCATCCCATCCAGCTTCAAGGCAGTTATCATTATAAAAATTTACCAAATTTAAAATCTCTGAGATTGGCTTGAATAATTTGCTGCTTCTGTGTTTGAAGCATGAAATATTTAAGAAGACTCTAATGCAAAGGACTGAATATAAACAACTCACAATAATGGCCAGTAAGCCTTCCTGAGTCTGCTAGATCATTGATAAGAGAGTTTATCAGAGGGGACTATAAGGGACAGTTGTTATTACAAGAAAGTCAGGGGTGCTGGAGAGATGGTCTAGCATCTAAGAGCGCTTGCAGAGGACCCAGGTTTGATCCCCAGCACCCACATGGCGGCTGAGAACCGTCTTTAACTCCAGTTCCAGGGGAATCTGACGCCCTCTTCTGACCTCTGCAGCATTGCATAACACGGATGCACAAACCTACATGCAGATAGTTCATTAATACACATACAAGAATAAATTAAGAAAGGAAGTTGGGGAAAGGAGTGGTAAACTTTAGCAAGGGAAGGAATAGTGAGGCTTATCCATGGGGGGTGGAAACAGAGATAAAATTCCTTAGATGGTAGGAAAAACTAGAGACAAACATACTAGGTCAAAGTCCTACTAAATATGTATATACAAGTGCATATGTGTAGCTGAAGGCTATATAAAAACATAGTGACATTCGGGAGAAACCTTCCTTCAATTTGTTTCAGAGGCTAATCCAAGAGACTCCCCAAACAGCACAGCTTCTTATCATAGAACTTGATTAGCTCCTATAATTGAAGGTAAGACTCTATTGCTGAAGACAGGCCCCACTTTAGACACATGATAGAATCAAGTTAACTGGGATTAATGTGGAATCCTCCCTCAACAGTAGATCGCACTGGATCAGAAGATACTATAAGTTGCCAAGTGAGAAAGAGAATCATTGGTTCTATAGAACTGTAAAGCCTAAAAACAATGACTGGCTCAACTATTGCCATTGGCATAGTAGTGGCACCTTTATCTTGGTGGCAGTAATCATTAACTGTCTAATTAGAATTAATGCCCACTTAATGGGAGGGAACTCCTGTGGTACTGTAAAGGTAGCCAAATACACATCTGTGGGAGGGTCATAGATCCTAGAGAAACAAACAATCAAACAAAAAACTAACACTCTTGCCACTTAACTAGACTAATGAAATTTCATACTCTACCCAATATAGTTACAGATAAGTATACCTGTCTCCTATCATAAAGTAATTTTAATTTTGCAAAGATGGAGATGACAAATTCCTAAATATGTCTGAGTAAATCCTTAAATGTAAGGGCTCTACTAATGGCTCATCAGTTAATACAACTAGATGCTCTTGCAGAGGCTGTGTTTGCAAAGGACTCAGTTTCAATTCCTAGGATCCACATGATGGATAAAAACTCTCTGTTAACACCATTTTCAGGGGAATCTGATGCACTCCTCTAACATCCATGGGCATTTCATAACAAGGGTACACTGACCTACATGTAACCCCAACACCTCACTGGATCGTATAAAGTTTGCCATAAATGTTAAGGTCTGAAGTATGGCCTGTCTACAGCCATAATTATGGCCTGTCTACAGCTGTAATAAGCAAAAGACTTTTATCTACCATTTGGGAGAGATAATCAAGATCTCTGGCAATATTCTGTGCTATTTTAGGAGTCTCTTGGACCAATCTTACCAAGTACACAAAGGAAAATATCTCTTGCCACACAGCGCCCAGACATATATATGCACTAATGTTCAGACACTGTATGTGCATTATCAGGGGATTTTGGAGGCAACACATTTCCCTCTGGCTTCTGTAGCCCCAGAAGATCCATTCTTCTTTATTTTCTCTATCTTCCATCTTATGTTTTGTGTCAATATCTAAGCACAATATTTACAGATGGATGGGAGATGGGAATAAGCATCTCCAACATTATTTGGGGAACTATTGAACTACTGATCACTTCACTAGTAGGCTTCATGGACTGGGTCCATACCCATTTGAGGAACACAAATTAGACTGGACAAGCCTTTTAGAATGAAAAGAACATGATAGAGGACCTAAATTTTGGGAGAGAGGCAGTTGGTTGGGAGTGAACCTGTGGAGGGGGTATGAATATGATACAAATACATTGTTTGAAATTCTGAATGAATAAAAAAATAAATGAAAGGGAATTCTTATAACTATTTGGGAATAAATTTAAGGAAAGGAATTCAAGTTATAGTGAAAGGGTAATTCTTTCTGTATTTGCAAAGAATATTCATTTATGTGTAGAATTATCAAAAATATACCAGAAAAAATATCCAGAACTAATAAATGAATTCACTAAATTTTAAGGTAAAGATTAATAAAATTGCTTGTATTTATGTTAAGCTGTAGTGAAAAAGCCTACCCTGCTTATGTGAAACAATAAGAATAAATTATAAGAGAAATGAAATCAAAAGTGTATACCTTGTACAATGATAACTAGAAAAGCTCGTTGAAACTTAGCACATAAGTGGAAAGATGTAACATACATAACAAAATGGTCACTTAGTATTTTTAATATGCCATTGCTATCAAAGCAAATGGTGAATTCAATGCTATCACAAGCAGCAGAAAAAAATCAATCTTAGACTCCATGGTAAATATCAAGATAATCCAAATAGTCAAAACATTCTTAAAAATGAACAGTTTTGAAAAAAAATTCCTTGCTTATTTTCAAAATTTCCTACACAGGTACAATAATCAAAGCAGTTTGCTGCTGATAGAGGGAGAGAGAGGGAAGGATAGGGAGAGGGAGAGAGGGAGGAAGGGAACAAAACCAATAGAGAAGCCTTCAAGGGCTGGAGAGATGGCCTAGTGGTTAAGAGTGCCAACTACTCTTGCAGAGGACCCGATTCTATTCCCAGCACCCACATGGTGGCTGAGAACTATCTTTAACTCCAGTTCCAGGGGAATCCGATGTCCTCTTCTGACCTCCGTGGCATTGCACAACACAGGTGCACAGACCTACATGCATACAGTACATTCATACACATAATAAAATAAATAAAAATTTTAAAAAAGAAGCCTTCAAAAATGTCCAGCTATATTTTTTATATATTAACGATTTTTTTGAGAATGAGCAGCTTCTTTTGATAGAGATGCTAGAGATGCCTTGACTATTTTAAAGGGCAACAAATCACTATTTCAAGAAAGGTTGAGTTAAAACTGAGTATCCTCATTACAAAATAAACTTATAATAATATCCAAAACGTAAATGATGACATCAGTTCTTTAAATACAACAATTACAGTTTTGGGGAAACTTAATTTCATATTGATACACTGAATAGAACTTCAAAAGTTTTGATGATTAAACAAATAATTCCTAAGTCAGGATACATCTAAACAGTGCATTACAGCATATTTTCAATATCATAAAATGACAATAATAGCATGATAAAAAGTTTGTGGAAATCATACATGAAAACACCAACATACAGAAACTTTAAAAATATACTGTGAGTTAAAAAATGAACCCAGGAAGCTATATCATAGGACAAGTGATTTGATTGGACATTTTTAGTTAGAAAAGACAGTTAACCAGTAATCACACAAAAGAATCTTGGTATCAGTTATTAGAAATAAAGACAAGGAGAATTGTGACTTCACACTTTATGTCCATCAAAAGGCTATGGTAAAAAATGTATCCATGAAAATTAAATCATTAAACTGTGAAAATATTTGGATCCTTGTTTATTGTTGGAAAAATTATGAAAAAGTTCTATTATAATAAACAACCTTAAGGATATTCCTTTAAAAATATGCAGTGGGACCTGTGTGTGGTGAGGTTAACAGCTACCAGGCAGCCCTTCTGGAATCGAGGCCAGGAGGCTTGGGTCAAAATCACACCCTTCTTGCTTGATCAGCATGGGCTGAGTCTCCCAGCCAACACAGCAGTAGCAGCAGCAGGAAGAGAGGGGCCCACTGCTTGGGCAAAGGGAGCAAACCCCCCCCTCTTGTGCTGAGGGGCTAGTGTCCCATTGGGAATAGAAGTAGTGAGACCAAGGTACATGGAAGAAGAGACAGGAGACTTCCACAACTCCAGTCCCAGCACACTAGGTTTCACAGCTAACCTAGGGAAACTGACCAGAGTAAAACAGAGTGAGTGTAAGGCTCAGTGGTGAACCAACCTGGTTATCACCAATCCAATTTCTGGAAAACCTGCAGAATAGAAAGTGAAGAGTTACCTAGACCTTCCAACATATAATCAAATGTGAAAACCTGAAACCTGGACCAGACAGCCCTCCATAAGCAAGAAAAATACAAAGAAAGCACCTGAAGGAAACAACCAAAGCAAGCATCAAAAACCATGAAGAAAAAGATGTGATTCACATCAGAATACAAACAATAAGACAAATACACAACAATAAGACAAAACCACAACAAACGAAATGGGGGAAAACAAAGAATAAATCCACAGAAAACACTTCCAGTCCTATAAAAGAGTCCTACAGTGAGATTTCCCTAGAAACAACCCATGACACAGATATTAGAAGAACAATCTTAGACATACTCAAAGAAATCAAGGGATATAATGAACAAATCAAATAAATCAAGGAATATAAAGAACAAATCAAAAAACTAAAGGGAGAGAACTACAAACTAAGGAAGGAAATAGAGGGAGAGAATAACAAACTCCAGAAGGAAGTGGAAACACTGAAGAGATGCCAGGCTGAAATAAAAAAGGAAACAGACCAGAAAAACAAGGAGCTACAAGAAGAGAATGAGAAGCTGCAAAGGGAAATCAAAATACTAAAGAAATCACAGGATGAAATGAAAAAGGAAAGTGAACATTCACCCAATCAAAAGGAAAGAATGGGATAAAGCCTTGGGAACAGATTGGAGGAAGCAGAAAATAATATCAATGCTGGAAGATAAAGTGGAAGAACTAGAATGCTCAAGAAAAGAATATGAAAAAAAAATTAAAAACCCAGGAGTGGAAAAATCAGTAAATGTGAGACACTATGGAAAGACCAAATCTCTGCATCATAGGGATATAGGAAGAAGAATCCAAAGACAGTAGTATTGATCATATCTTCAATGGAATAATAGAATAAAAATTACCCCAAACTGAAAAAAAAGACAAACCCATACAAACACAAGAAGCACATAGAACACCAAGTGGACAAGAGCAGAAAAGAAACTCCCCAGGCCATACCACAGTTAAAATTCTAGATACCCAAACAAATACAAAATTCTGAAAGCAACAAGAGAAAGGCAACAAATTACATATAAGGGGAAACCCATCAGAATTACAACAGACTTATCAATGCAAACTATGAAAGCCAGAAGAATGTGGACCAAAGTATTCCCAGTCCTAAACTATAGATGTCAACCCAGATTACTATACCCAGCAAAAATGTTGATCATAGTTGAAGGAGAAAGAAAAATGTTCTATGACATAAGCAAGATGAAGGAATACATGTCTAAGAAACCAACCCTTCAAAAAAATACTCAAAGTGATTCAAAGGACAGAGAAACAATCAACTGTCCCCAAACAGTGAGAGTGAGAAACTAGTAAATATATAACTACAAAAATACAAATGTATACCATGAATGAGAATACAAAATAAGATGAAAAGAAGCAGCATACATCTCTCAATAATAACCTTAAATATCAATGGGTTTAACTCCCCAATCAAAAGACATAGACTGGAAGAATGGATCAGAAAACAGAATCCAAATATATGCTTTCTACAGGAAACTCATCTCACCCTCAAAGATACGCACCACCTTAAAGTGAAAGGATGGAAAAAGTATTCCAAGCAAATGGAACCAAAAAGCAATCAGGAATTGGTATCTTAATATCAGACAAAATAGGCCTCAAAGGAAAACTAATCAGAAGAGAAAAATGGGACCATTATATCCTTATCAAAGGAAGAATTAACACTGAAGAGCTCACAAGCATAAATATATGTGATTAAAACTCTGGTGCACCCAAATTTATAAACACAATCCTGCAAGACCTTAAGGCACAGATTAATCCCAACACACTAATAGTGGGGGGGGGCTTCAATACTCCACAGAGCCCTTTGGATAGGTCAAGTGAACAAAGAATAAACAGAGAGACATCTGATTTGAACAATCCAATACACCACATGGACATCACAGACATCTACAGAATATTCCACCCAAACACGAGAGAATACACTTTCTACTCAGCACCCCATGGAACCTTCTCCAAAATCGACCACATACTGGGACACAGAATAAACCTCAACAAATACAAAAGGATTGAAATAATTTCATGTGTTCTGTTAAACCACAGTGCAATCAAGCTCAATATGAACATCAGTATAAGCCTACTACCTACAAGAACACACGGAGAGCAAACAACACATTCCTGAACATTGAATAGATCAAGGAAGAAATAAGGAAATAAAAGTATTCCTGGAACTAAAGGAAAATGATAATACAACACAACAAAACCATTGGGGTACTTTGAAACCCAACAGACATGAGGAAATAACAAAAACCAGAGAACTCAATGAAATAGAAACAAATAAATCAAAAGAATCAGTGTATCCAAAAGTTGGTTCTTTGAAAGGGTAAACAAGACAGACAGACCTCTAGCCCAGTTAATGAGAAGAAAGAAAGAACGACTCCAAATCAATAGAATTTGTGATGAAAAGGGAAACATCACAACAGCCAATGAAAATATCCAGACAATCATATGGGAATACTCTAAAAACCTATACTATAATAAATTTGTAAACCCAAATGAAATGGATGAATATTTGAAATCCTGGGAATCAACAAAGCTTAAGCAAGAAGGGATTGATAGTTGAAACAGACCCATATCATTTGAAGAATTTGAAGATGTAATAATAAACCTCCCAACTAAAATAAACTCAAGTCCAGATGGGTACACAACAGAATTCTATAAAACATTAAAGAGGATTACAGCCATTACTTCTCAAACTGTTCAGAAGAATAGAGAGGGAAATCTCCCAAATTCCTTTCATGAAACCACCATCACTCTAATACCAAAACTAGGCAAAGATACAACCAAAAAAGAAAATTGTAGACACATCTCATTAATGAACACAGAGAGAAAAATCCTCAACAAAATGCTTGCAAACCACATACAGACTCAACAAAAAGATCATCCATCATGACGAAGCTGGATTTATACCAGAGATGCAGGGAGGGTTCAACACATGTAAATCAATAAATATCATAAAGCACCTAAATGGGGGCTGGAGAGATGGTCTAGTGATTAAGTGCGCTGACTGCTCTTGCAGAGGACCTGGGTTTGATCCCTAGTACCCACATGGCGGCTGAGAACCCTCTTTATCTCCAGTTCCAGGGGAACCAGACACCCTCATCTGACCTCCACAGCAATGCACGACATGGGTGCACAAACCTACATTCATACACATACAAAAATAAATAAAATTAAAAATAGATATAAAAAAACCCTAAATGGATGGAAAAAAAAACAAAATGACATGATCATCTCAATTGATGCAAAAAAAAAAGCCTTTGACAAAACCCAGCATCCTTTCATGCCTAAAATCCTAGAGGGAATTGGACTGGAATTCCTCAATGTAATCAAAATCATATACAAGAAAACCAGAGCCAACATCATCCTAAATGGAGAAAAGTGAGAAGCATTGCCCTTAAAGCAGAAACACATCAAGTCTGCCCACTATTGCCACTCCTCTTGAATATAGAGATTGAAACACTTGGTAGGGCAATAAGACAAGAAAGGAAAATTATAGGAGTATTAATTGGAAAAGAGGAAGTCAAGCTACCCCTTTTTGCATATATTAAAAGATGCTAAAATCTCCACCAGAAAACTTTTAGAAATGAAAAAAAAAGACTTTCAACAAAGTGGTGGGATAAAAAATTAACTTATTAAAATCAATAGCCTTTCTATACACCAACAATAAGCAACCAAGGAAGGAATGTAAGGAGACTTTCCCACTCACAATAACCTCAAAAACAATAAAATACATAGGAACAAACCTAACCAAAGGCAACAAAGATCTCTACAACAAAAATTTTAAACCCTTGAAGAAGGAGATTGAAGAAGACATGAGAAGATGGAAAGACATCCCATGCTCATGGATTAGAAAAATTAATATAGTTAAATGTCTGTTCTACCTAAATTAATATACAAATTCAATGCAATACCAAATAAAATCCCCATGAGCTTCTTCACAGACTTGGAAAAATATCCTTAAATTCATATGGAAAAACAAAAGACCCTGAATAGCCAAGGCAACCCTGAGTGAAAAGATCCATACAGAGGGATCAATATACCAGATTTCAAACTATATTTCAGGGCTCTAGTCATAAAAACAGCCTGGTATTGGCACGAAAACAGACATGTAGAACAATGGAACAAAATTGAAGATCCAAAGTTGAGCACATATAATTTCAGCCACCTCATATTTGACAAAGGTGCCAAAAAGACCCAATGGAGGAAAGAGCATCTTCGGCAAATGGTGTTGCCAAAATTGGATCACCACTTGTAGAAGAATAAAACTAAACTCCTATGTCTTGCCCTGTACAAAAGTCAACTCCAAATGGATCAAAGACTTCAACATGAAACCTGAAACTCTGAAGGTGATAGAAGAAAATGTTGGCAGCAACCTACAAGATACAGGTGTAGGAGAAGACTTCCTAAATCAGACAGCTGCTACACAGGAAGTGAGGTTGACAATTGACAAGTGGGACCTCATTAAATTCAAAATCTTCTGTACAGTGAAAGAAACGATTGATGAAGTGAAGAGAAAACACACAGAGTGAGAGAAAACCTTCACCAGTGATACATCAGACAGAGCATTGACTTCCAGAATATATAAACTACTCAAAAAACAAAGAAGAAAACAAATGAATCACTCAAAAGATGGAGTAAAGAGCTGAACAGAGACTTCACAGATGAGGAAATAAAGATGGTTTAGAATCATCTTAAAAAGAGTGCAACATCGCTAATAATTAAAGAAATGCAAATTAAATCCACCTTAAGATATCATCTCACTCAGATAAAACTGGTTAGGATCAAGAAAACAAATGATAACAAATGCTGGAAAGGTTTTGGGGAAAGGGAACACTCATCCACTGCTGGTGGGAATGTAAATTCATACAACCACTATGGGCAGCAGTACGGAGAACCCTGAAAATACTTAAAATGAGCTAACTCAGCCATACCACTATAAATGGACAGTTACTAGGTGTATACACACAAGACTCATTATGCTGCAGATACTTGCACAGCCATGTTCACTGCAGCTTTGATCACAATAGTGAAGAACTGTAACCAACAAAAATGCACCTCAACCAATGAGTGGATAGAGAAAATGTGGTTCATCTACACAACAGAGTTCTATGCAGCAGAAAAGAAAGATGGCACCAGGAACTTTGCAGGAAAATGGTTGGAACTAGAAGACATTATGCCAAATGAAGTAACACAGTCCCAGAAAAGCAAAAGATGAATGGTATCCCTCATTTGTGGATCCTAGCACCAAGCACTGAGTTGTAAGGCAGACTGAACAACATCAATGTTATATACCCCTTTCCCTGAAATTGACTTTTCTCTTATAATATAAATCCCATAACATGGTCTATAATTAACCCACCACTTATTTTTCAACCTTGTAAACTTGATATATTGGTGGAGCATATGTAGGAATATTTAGAGTAATCTGAAGTTAAAAAGAAAAATGTGAATCCTGAAATATGATAATGAAATGACATGATCTTATACCTAAAAGATCCTAAAAATTCCACCAAAAAAAAAAAAAAAAATAATATATATTATATATATATATATATATATTATATATTTTATGCATATGTTGAAGCAATACATATTGGAGGGAACAACAACAGCAGAGGAACTGGGACTGGGAATAAAACAGTAAAGTTCCCCCAAGAACAATAATCCTCTGATTTTAAAAACTTTAAAAAATAATCCAAAAAAGATACAGACCAGGAGAATTGCAGGGTGCATGAATTCAGATGGGGTGGGGGGCATGGAAGGAAAGACAAGTTTAGATTGGAATGAGAAACTCTGTATGAAATGCACTGATCTTCAATAAAACTGTTAAAAATGAAAAAAAAATTACTCTATGGATCTGGCATTTGGATCCAAAGATCCATACCCTTTTACATATACAAATGATAAGTAAATAAGTAAATAGGGACTTAAATTGCTGAGCAATCACAGTCTTTGCATAATTTTTATGTAGGCTTGCCTAAATTTTAAGTATTCAGGGATTGAAACAACCTATTTATGCACCAAAGGGTGAAGCAACAAGTAGAAAATGGATTATAAACGTGGCAGAATATTATCCAATTTTGAAAGGGCAAAAGATATGGCCCCTGAAGAGACATGCAAAAGGAATAATGGAATTCTCTAGTGAGCAAGACAGAACAGTCACAGAAAGACAAATCCCTGATTAGTTCATTTGCTGTGTGATAGAGTGAGCATTTTCTGCAGCAGCTGGATCTTAATATCTCCCCTCTTTCCTTAATAAAAGCTTGGTTCCTAACACAGAACCACTGAGAATTGCTAGAACCTTTAGGAGGCTGAAGTAGTGCATTGTTGTCAGGTCACTGGAGTTGTACTGGAAGAAAAGGTGAATCCCTTTTACCTCTTCCTTTTCTATTTCATTTCCCCTGCTTTATGGGTCAAGCTCCAGTGCTTTCCTCACTTTCTTCCCTGAAATGCTGCTTTAGTTTAGGCACAAAGCAAAGGGATTAATTTACCATGGGTAGTGACTTCCAAAACTGTGATCCCAAATAAACCATTTCATTTAAAAATGTATGTCCAGTTGTAGAAACACGGATAACACAGTGAAAATTACCTATGCGGAGTAGAATAGTGTTTTGTGGGGCTGGGATAGTGGACAATGAGGACAGTATCTCTGGGGAAAACTTTAATTAGAGAAGAAAGAGGTTCTGGAGAAGGGTGCTCATGGCAGCTTCCACTGAAATGAGCACTGGTAGTCACAGGGTTACACTTTGGTTTTTTTCCTCAGGCAAAATGGGAGGCATTTCTTCTTTGAAATAAGGTCACCACCGGGAGCAGATGAGTGGGAGAAGCTAAGTCCTCATCGCAGTAGAGTATTCCTTTGGTGCTGATAATCATCACCCAAAGTGCACAGAACCATGGGATTATGGGACTTTGAGAGGTGTAATGCCCTATAAAGGGCCTGCCACATAAAGCTGGGCTCTCTTGCCTCCCCTTGAACCACATGAAGAGCAGAGGGCAAGGGGCCTCTTGGGAACTCAAGGTAGCAATGTTTGGATGGTGGGACCCAGCTGGGGCTGCATGCTTGACTTAAGTGTGTGTTTCTTTGCCATTATTTCATAAGCAAGCTCATTAATATTCTCTAGTTTTAAGTAAGATTGGAGAACTCTGTATTTGCATTGCCTTAAATACTGTGGGAAATCTGAAAGCTCCAGAGGAGTTGGGGGTGGGGGAGATGGGGGCTCCAGGGTGCTGTGTGCATAGTGCATGGTGAGTGGCCAGGCACTGGAAGGAAAGTTTCTCTTCTGCACAATACAATATAAAAAGTAATTAAAATATTAAAGTAATATGATTAGGTAAATAGTAAATTCTGGCATCAGTGACCTCTCTATTTTAATTTATATTATTTTTTATTTTATATTTAAAAGCTCAATCCTAGAGAATTTCTGTGATTAATAAAACATGGAATATTGCTATTCATATTCAATTAATAATACAGCTTTTATGGGAATGTTTTTGAATTTCTAAAGAAATTTGCCAAAGAAATAGGTAATTACAAAACAAGAAAATAGCATACTAAATATGCATCATCTGTCATATACTCACAGGAGTGAAGAGCAAATACATTTCAAAAGTTAAATATGATTATATACACTGCATTAATTTTGTCATAAATACATAATTCTTCCATTATAGTGTCAAAAGGGCCATAAACAGTATACAAGTAAATGGGAAAGATTGTTTCTAATAAAGTTTCATTTACAATGCTAGATATGAGCCAGATCTAGGTACTTTGTTGAACCTTAGTTATTACCATGAAAAAGTAAAATTCTGAGAGTGCTACATTTTGTGATTAGCAATTTATACTTTAATTCATTTTACTTGAAACACAATGCTAAGGAAGTTATCATGTGATTTATAATCGAATGTTCATTATATATTGCCTATACAGTCCAACTAGAGAGACTAATGTATTTCATGATCTCATTTACATGAAAAACACAAAACTGATTAATATAATCTCCATATTCTGTGTCAATGACTATATGAAATATTATTTAAAATATTTCTATGTAGGCTTTATAGAGAGTGTCTATTTATCTATCTATCTATCTATCTATCTATCATCTTTTTTTTCCTCTATCTATTCCTCTATCTATAATCAAATTTGTGTCTCCAAATGCTATTCAGTTTGGGTCAATCCACAGGACAACAAAGACGTTTCCTAATGCAGGCTGTTCAGGAACACTGAGGCAGCAGCCTACAGCATCTCGGCTTCCACCAGAGGCCAAGTAAGAGTTGGCCCACTCCACTGGGAAGCCAGAAACTTAGGGACACTGAGGCTGCAGCCAGGTTGCCAGCACCTGAGCCAAATCAGCACACACACTCTCATCCCAGTAAAACTAAAGGAGAGGCCTAAATTGCAACTAAGAAACACCTAAATTTCACATCAGAATACAAACAAAGTGAATCAAATCCATATGCCAAGAGCACAAAGAATAAACAACACTGGAAAACCAAATATGAAGTCTCCACCAAACTCATCAGTCTTATATAGAGGACTCCAACAATGAGATCTCCCTAGATGTAACCCAGGACATAGGTCTTAAAAGAACAATCATGGGGCTGGAGAGATGGCCTAGCGGTTAGGAGCGCCGACGCTCTTGCAGAGGACCCGGGTTCGATCCCCAGCACCCACATGGGAGCCGAGAACTGTCTGAAACTCCAATTCCAGAAGAACTCCAGTTCCAGGGGAATCCGACACCCTCTTCTGACCTCCACGGCATTGCACGACACAGGTGCACAAACTTGCATGCAGACAGTACATTTATACACATACAAAAATAAATAAAATGAAATAAAATTAAAAAAGGAAGAAAACATTCTTGGCCCTAAATGAAATGGATGATACAACACTACAACACAGCAAAACCTGTGGGACACCTTAAAAGCAGTCCTGAGAGGGAAATTCCTAGCCTCAAGTGCCTACTACATTAAGAAAACAGAAAGAACACAAATAAATGACCTAACACTGCAAATAAAAACACTTGATAGGGATCAAGAAATGAATCCTAAAACAGGCAGACAGGAAGAAATAACAAAAATCAGAGTGGAAATCAATGAAATAGAAACAAAGAAAACAATAGAAAAAAATCAATGAATCCAAGAGCTGGTTCTTTGAAAGAATAAACAAGATAGATACACATCTTGAACAACTGACTCAAAGAAGGAAAGAGCAACTCAAAATCAACCAAATTAGAGATGAAAAGGGAAACATCTGTTATGATGAAAGCATCACAACAGATAATGAAAAGATTCAAACAATCTTACAGGAATACTTCAAAAACCTAAACTCTACTAAATTTGAAAACCTGACAGCTTAAATAGACTCATAATAAATGGGGAAATTGAAACTATAATAAAAATATCTCTCAAGTAAAAAAAAAAAAAAAACAAGTCTACATGGATTCAAGGCAGAATTCTATAAGTCATTTAAAGAAGACCTACAGCCACTCCTACTCAAATTATTCAAGAGGATAGAAACAGAAGGAAGTCTCCCAAATTCCTTCTATGAATACAACATCACTCTGATACCAAAACCAGGCAAAGATACAACCAAAAAAGAAAACTATAGTCCCATTTCATTAATGAACATGGAGGCAAAAATCAAAAATTCTCAACAAAATACTTGCAAACTGCTTATAGGCACATATCAAAATGATCATCCACCATGACCAAGCTGAATTCATACCAGAGATGCAGGGCTGGTTATATATATATATATATATATATATATATATATATATATATATATATGTATATATATATATATATATATATCAATAAACATCATAAAGTACCTAAATGGACTGAAAGACAAAAACCACATCATCATCTCAATCAATGCAGTAAAAGCCTTCAAAAAAATTCAGCATGCCTTCATGTTTAAAGTACTGGAGGGAATTGGACTAGAGGGAACATTCCTCAACACAATTAAAGCCATATACAACAAACCCACAGCCAACATTACTCTATATGGAAAAAAAAAACAAAACCAAAAACTAGAAGCATTCCCCTTAAAGTCAGGAATCGAGCAAGGCTTACTCCTATCCCCAATCCTTTTCAATATACAGCCTGAAATGTTTGCTAGAGCAATAATACAGGAAAAGGAAATTAGAGGATACTAATTGGGAAAGAGGAAATCAAACTATCCTTTTTTGCAGATTACATGATAGTTTACCTAAGGTATCCCCAAACTTTCACCAGAAAACTCTTAGAAACCATCAACAGGTTCAGTAAAGTGGCGGGCTATGAAATTAACTTAGAAAAACCGGTAGCCTTTCTTTATGCCAATAACAAGCAATTGGAGAAGGAATGCAAGGAGACTTTCACAGTCACAATAGCCCCCCCAAAATAAATTATCTTGGAACAAACATGACAAAACACACTAAAAATCTCTACAAAGAAAAATTTAAATCCCTCAAGAAGGAGATAGAGGAAGATACTAGAAGATGGAAGAACCTCCTATGCTCATGGAATCAATATAGTAAAAATGACCATTCTGCCAAAAGTAATATACAGATTCAATGAAATCCCAATTAAAATCCTCATGAGCTTCTTCACAGACCTAGATAAAAACACCCTAAAATTCAAATGGAGAAACAAAAGGCTCTGGATAGTCAAAGCAACCCTGAGCAAAAAAAGCAAGCAATACGGGGGTGGGGGGGTGCTATACCAGTCTTCAAACTATATTACAGGGATACAGTCATAAAAAACATCCTGGTATTGGCACAAAAATAATCCTGTAGATCAATGGAACAAAACTGAGGATCCAAACCTGAGCACATCCAATTTCAGCCATCTCATATTCAATAGCAGGGACCAAAATGACTCAATGGAGGAAAGACAGCATCTTCAGCAAATGGTATTCACATAACTGGATCACCACTTGTAGAAGAATAAAACTAAAGCCTTACTTCTCCCCCTATACAAAAACCAACTCCCAATGGATTAAAGTCCTCAATGTGAAACCTGAAACTGAAAATTATACAAGAAAACGTTGGTAGTTACCTAGAAGACATAGGTGTAGGAAAAGAATTCCTAAATCAGACAGCAGCTGCACAAAAAATAAGGTCTACAATTGACAAATTGGACCTTATGAAACTCAATACAGTGAAAGAAACAATCAAAGAAGTGAGAGAAAACCCACAAAGTAGGAGGGAACCTTCACCAGTGATACATCTGACAGAGCATTAATATCCAGAATTTATAAACGACTCAAAAAAAAAGGAGAAAAAAAAAAGATCCATTCAAAAGATGGAGTAAAGAGCTGAACAGAGACTTCACAAATGAAGAAGTAAAGATGGCTGAGATACATCTTAAGTGTACAATATCACTAATTAAAACCACCTTAAGGTTTCATCTTACTCTGGTAAGAGTAGCTATGATCCGGCATAAAAAAGATACCAAATGCTAGAGAGGTTGTGCGGAATGGGTAACACTCATCCACTGTTGGTGGGAATGCAAACTCATGCAACCCCTATAGAAAGCAGTATGCAGAACTCTCAAGAAACTTAAAATGAGCCTACCACCTGATCCAATCATACCACTCCTGGGTATATACCCACAAGACTCATCCTATCACAGAGATACATGCACATCTATGTTTATTGCAACTCTCGTCAGAATAGCGAAGAGCTGGAGCCAACTCAAGTGTCACTCAACCAATGAGTGTATAGAGAAAATGTGGTACATCTACACAGCGGAATTCTATGCAATAGTAAAGAAAGATGACATCATGAACTTTGCAGGTAAATGGATGGAACTTGAAGCCATTATGCTAAGTGAAGTAACACAGTCCCAGAAAAACAAAAGGAGAATGGTATCCCTCATTTGTGGATGCTAGCACCAAATCCCCACTTCAAAAGCAAACTGAGCAATGTTAATGTTATATTTCTTTTTATCTGGAGGCATCTGTGCTGTTATAATGTGAATCCCTTAATGGGCTCTAGAATTAACTTTACCACGTATTTTCAGACTTTGTAATTTTTGTATATGAGCAGAGCATATTCATTCATGTTTTAGAGTAATATAAAATTAAATGGAAAAAATGTGAACTCTGAAACATATTTTGGAATTACCATACAGTTTATTTTCAGAGGTCATAATTTTGGTATATATGCGACATATATAGGCATATTTTGGAGCAATACAAATGAGAGGGAACAACAAGGACAAAACAGTTAACTTCTGCCCAAACAATAAACCTCTGCAGAGAAAAAAATGTTAAAAAGACTGAGAAATAGATGCAAGACATGTATGGCAGAATGCATGTACTGGAGTGGGTGGGGGACATGGAAAAGGGAATGTTTCTAAATTGGACTGAGAAATGATGTATGAAATACACAAAACACCATTAAAATATTTTATTAAAAAAGTTTCCTAGTGCAAAAGACAGTGGTTAACACAGAAAGCCACAAATTGCCAATGTACAGATAACTAGATGCTGTAGACAGTTTATCCCTATGTAGAATTCCTACAACAAACTTCTGCTATTCAAGGCTCAGGGATCATTGTGGAAGAGAGGGTGAAAAGACTGTAAGAGCCAGGGGTAGTGGATGACAGCAAAGAATCAGAGTGTTCCAGACGACTGATCAGTAACTCATATGAACTCACAGAAAAGTGACAGAATGCATGAGGCTCATGCAAGCTCAGACAAAATTGCAGCATAGTCATGAGGAAGTTGGTAAGAAGTTCAAAACCCACCTAAGGAAATCATGGGAACTGATGTCTGCTGAGAAGGCAGAAGCCATTTCTTTCAAGGATGAGATGAATGGCATTACATGTCTGCAGGTGTGTGTGTGTGTGTGTGTGTGTGTGTGTGTGTGTGTGTGTGTGTGTGTGTGTTTGTGTGTGTGTGACATATGTATGTAAAAATGCCACATTGGCTGGAAGTGGTGGCTCACCTCTTTAATGCAAGCACTCTGGAGGGAGAGGAATGTGGATCTCTGTCAGATAAGTTGAGAATTGCCTGTTCTATATAGTGAGTACCAGGCAAGCTGGAGCTACAGGGAGACCCTATTAAGAAAATTAATTCAGATTCTAGTTATATATCTCTCTATCAACATAAGTGTATGTTGCTTCTGTTCCTTAACTTTCATTGAAGCTATGAGTGACCTGTTACTTCAGGTAATATTTCAAGTTACTGCATTTATTATTTTCAAAATATACACAGAATAGAGATAGATGAATCATATAGTATACTATTTTAATTTTTGCCAGAGACCTTATATCCAGCATAATTTATTTTTACAATTCACACTTCTACTACAGGATCCTATGTTTTTCTTTTCCTGAAGATCTCACCCATTTTATCTATTGGTATTTCTTGACAGTCAGTCTTTGTGATAAAACATTGCATCTCCATGATATAATAATAAAAATGATATTTAATATCTTCTCACATGACTAGTGGCATGAGGGTCAGACCTGAACTAGTGGTAACAACATCACCAGGATCTCTTCGAAGAGCTGACCAGGATCTCCTAGACTAAGTCTTTCTTTCATAATTGGTTCAGCAATAAACATTTTACAATACATATTTGAAGAGCATTTGAATGGTGAAACACAGATACTTTGGCATCAGTTGATGAGCTCCAAGTCACATCCCTCAATTCCCCATCATAATACCTTTTTGTTGGTTTCTTGAGACAGTGTCTTATATGTGTCCCCAGTTTGACTGTAACTTGCTATTTAGACATCCCTGTTTTACCTCCATCTCACAATGATCCACCTGCCTCTGACTCCTGAGTTATATCATTAAAGGCAATTACCAATCTACCTGGCCATAAGTCTTAATACTTTTTTTTACTGTAGCTTTTTTCACTTATATTTATTCAGGTGGATGAACTCCAACCCAAATTTTACAAGCTGTCAACATTAGTGTTTGCTAATAAAGTTCAAATCTATTTGCAAATATGTTTAGTATTCTAGTTAGATTTCCGAATTAAATGTGATCACTGTGGATTTTCTTCTATTTGGTGCAGAATGTCAAAAGGAACTTATTGCACATTCCTGGACAAAGATATGGCTGAATGATAATTACATGGTATGAAATCAAACTTGTATTTAACAATCCATTAGAATAGGTTGGGCATTGAAAGTGAAACCATTTCTTGGTACAGTTTTTATCTCATGCTGTGAACAAATGGCAGAGGAAAGTGAATATTGCACACTGTAGGGGGAATATTTGCTGTAAATCTCTCTGAAACCTTGGCCACCTCTGAGGTATTTTACATTTTGTCACTGATTCTTGTGAGAGGGTTGCAACAAGTCTCAGCAGGGTTCTTCAACTTTTCTTTTGTCTGTTCTTCTGTGACCAGCACATCTGCTTGAGAGTTTTAGTGGTGATGAGGGTGTGTTTGAAGACTTAAGAGGATCTGAAACATGAGCACAGACAACACCAAAGTGAATACATGGAGCACTTATAGTACTTTTGTTAAATCTTATTTCATCTGCATTTGCCCCTCAGATCAATGTTTTGATGTCATGAGGAAAGTGCTAACATCTGTCTGAGATACTGATGTTTTGCAAACTCTAACGCAACAGATGTGCCATCCTCAGAGAGTCACTGATTAAAACATTAGTCTGAGTCAGAGACTATCAAGGAAGTTAGAGGTCAATGAAGCAGATTACTTGAGGCATTTCCTCAGAAAAATAATCATATTAATTTTAGTAATATATTTCTGACATTTGCAATCAAACTTAATATTTTCAAAAGGATCTAAGATAGCAATATAACAGTGCATCTTGTTTTGATGTTTCTTTTCTGTATATTTCTATTGAGATTTTGTGTATTTATACAATAACAATTGATTACATTTAGATTCCCTCCACTACCTGCACAGTCTACAGTGTCCTCCACCAGATTTAATGGATTCTGAAATATATGTTAAGGGCTATCTTCTCAAGCTTGTATACCTAGATGTCCTTCAGTGCAAGTTCATTGAGAGGAATCTAGTCAGACTATCTAGATTCACTCCTTTAAAAAAAAAAAGATCAAGTCTCTTTCACTCAGTAGTAATATCAGTTACCAAGAGTTCCTCAGCTAAGGTTGGGGCTTGTTCATTTCCCCAGTTCTATGTTGGGTTTTTGTGTGAGTAAGCGTATGCCTTGCACATATTGTTACCATTGCTGCATGTCCTAATGTGCAAGTTCCCAGAGACCTTAAAGCCTCTGTTTCCTTATGTTCATGCACAACCTTGGCTACTGAAGTATGAATGAGTTAAGTTTAATACATGAGTTCTATCGAGGGACATACAATCTTTAGTCTCCTATTCTGTACACCTTGGCCAGTTTGGGCCTTCTGTGTTCATGGCACTCTGTTTATGAAGAACCTTACTGTGAGAGTTGAGGTATGTATTAGTGTTCTTTTTTTCCCCTGTTCTCCTATGTTCCATGAACCTTAGGTGTACAGGTTCAATTCGAGATGTGTCATTTAGGGCTGAGCATCTCTCAGACACACATTCTCTGTGTGTAACCAGTTGTAGAACTCTGTAATCATCTCCATCTGTAGCAAACAGCTTCCTTGATGAGTTATGTATGGAAAATTGTCTTAAAATATAAGAATACATATTTAGCATCCAGTAAGAAATTTCATTTTCTAGATATATGATATGATAGGATTTTCTCTGGGATCTGTGACCTCTCTCCAGCTAGACGTACTGACTATGTTTATAGTTCTACCCATATGTTTTCACCCATTGACAACCTTTGTGTTCTGTTACATAGCTTTTGGTTATGCCCAAGTTAAAAGTGCTACTACTGCACCACTGTTGCTTGTTGTGCTGGTTGTTGTTATTAGGATATGGGCTCAGTTTTAACCATTGGCTATTTTTTTTCTCTCTTAGTAGCTTGCATAGTATCCTCTAAAATTATGAAAGCGAGTCTTCAGGGAGGATGGTTCCACATCCTGTGTCCAAAATATGCCCTGTCTTCAGGAATAGGGTCTTCCCTTCAAGTTCTAGGAAGTAATTAAGGGTTGTGACAGTAGCCTCTGCTATTTTTTGAGTCTCTTTTACTGTCCTTACCACTTGAAGGGTGGTTTCTCCTGACTGGACTCCCTGTTTTATGTTATACAGCCTTCAGCTATGCATATGTACTCATTCATATATTTAGTGATGAATATTTGACATTTTTATTGACCTTAAGATTTTATATTATTTATGAAGAAAAAGTATTCACTGAAGTTTCATACATCATGAAGAGCAAGCAAAATCTAGGTGGCTGAAATGTGCTTTTTGTGACGATTTTACAAACAACTAAATATATAAGAATTTGAGTTTAGCAAGTTCAGAACCTTGAGGTTAACAGGTCTTATCTATACAGAATAATTAGAGCACAGAGTATAAAATAAAAAGAGGCCATCTTTGGCTTGTTTTTATACTATCTATGAAGCAATTTATATCAATCTTTAGCTATGTCAGGTTTTAAGTTATCTAGCAAAGAAGAAAAATATGCAGAAAGAAGAAAGCTAGGCAATGTTTTTGTGTGTGTACATGGAATTACTTGAAAAATCTTTAGTGGTATATTATGAAAATTCTCTCTTTCTCCTCTCTCTCTCTCTCTCTCTCTCTCTCTCTCTCTCTATCCTCTCTGAGGCCAATGTGTTAAGACAGGATATTGGTCATGAAGCCCATAGGATATTCTATTTCTGGCTTACCAATACTTGGATTAAAAACATAAGCTACAATTTCCAGATCTTTATTTTTTATTTCATGATTACTCAACATGGCTACTAGTATATATGAGCCAAGAACATTACAGAATGATCATTCTCCCTAGCCATGTGTAAGCACTTTATAGAATTTCTTTTTCATGTTTTTCAGCTTTAGGGTCTCTAATCCATGAGCTAAGG
Organism: Rhizomys pruinosus; assembly: GCA_009823505.1. NCBI lineage: Eukaryota > Metazoa > Chordata > Mammalia > Rodentia > Spalacidae > Rhizomys > Rhizomys pruinosus. The sequence continues at coordinate 4,948,905 of VZQC01009923.1, forward strand.
CTGAGACAGATTAGGTGGTTTTCAGAACATGAAATTTATTTTCAAACAAGGCAGTAGCTGGAAGTTGATAGTCAAGCTGTCAAAAGTCTTAGTTCATATAAGTCCTCTTCCTGGTTTGTGGATGGTCTCTTTCTCCTGTGTTCTGCAACTTTTATTCTTAGTGCTCATAGTTTTACTTTCTTCACAAAGACCATAATTCCTATTGATTTATGGTCTCACACTTTTGTCTTCATGTAATCTTAACTGCTCATTAAAAGGCCCTGCCTCCAGATACAGTAACTTAAAGTGTCAAGGTTTATAATTTTACATCTGAAAAAGTTCCTGTAGTTAATACTTGGTATCTAGAGAGTGATGCTGATTTGAATGAAGTGCTATTTATACTTGAAGAGGTAAGGACTAGTTGGTAGAGATAAATTACTAGCCCTTGAAGTTATATAGAAGGTGATTGTAATGTGCATTTCCTGCACTGGTTGAGGCCACATACAGTTCAGTCCACAGTCAGCAGTTTAGATATGAATTGCTTGTATTTTTGCTGTCTTTCCACATTTCCTGCATTATTTCACAATTTCAATTATGCATGTGTTCTACTACATATCTCTGTATATTTAATAGGGAATGCATACTCATTTAGCTCATGGGCTTCAGTTCATCAACAATCACAGCACTTCAGTGAGAACTGAAAATTATTTTTCCTGTTCTAGTAAAGCAAAATGGAAACAAATTGTAATGCTTAAAAGAGCATTATTACTGAAGATTTTTCTCACATATTTCATTTAGTTTATTTTAACAGACTTTAAAACATCTGCCAAATATTCATCCCAATGATGATGGTTGTGATGACCAAGTTGTAAAACCAGTTCATTACTCACTATACATCATGATGAAGACTATGCTTCATTGAAATCAACCAGTTCCATTAAAATGAATAAATTGGTTGTGTGCCAGAAAATAAGTGGAAATGATTAGGAGTTGCTCAAACTTCAGTTCTGTGAAAGCAGTATTTTATTGTCATCATTTTTACTAATTTAATTGAAGAGAAACCAAGCTGGTAGCATTTTATTTAAAATTATTCAAAACTAAATTCATTACTCTCTACAAAGATTTTCCAAATTTAAACATTATATCTAAATGCCAGGCACTTTTCTAGGCTTTGGGAAAAGAATTCTAAATAAATAAAACCTCTGGACTCACAGAACGTTATTCTAATATAAACACAGGTAATCAAATATTTGCTTTAATTTTGCTTTCCAATTTAGGGCTATTCAGTGTCAATGCAAGATTTTTCCCTCAATTAAAAAAATTATTGATGATTTGTATATTTTATACATGATCTTTCAGTCTAATTTAGACACATTTCCTTCTCCCTGCCCCCCACACCTATCCCCAGTTCATACCATCTGCCATACATTGTCTTGCCTCTTTCAGTCTTTGCAAAGTTTTTCACTATAGGGGCTTGTTGTTTTGTCGATATACATATATATATATATATATATATATATATTTTTTTTTCATCTGTTGGTCCTTTAATCACACATGGCAGCAATCCACATGATGTTCTTCTCTCCTAGAACCAGGCTGGCAGCTTCTCAAGGCTGTAAGCTTTATATTTGTCTCCTGCTGGCAGGCTAACAATTCCTAGGCTGAGCTTCTGACAAGGAGTGGGGAGGGAACCATGAGAAATCACCCAACCAGAAATGAAACTGACTCAAAGAGAGGGTCTGGGAGAAAAATGACTCTCCCTTTATTCATGCCAGCAATGTGTTTATATACTAAAAGCTACTGTGCTCTGGGAAAGGAAGTGGGGGGCAGAAGGATGTGAACGAGGGGAAGGGAAGTGCGGGCCATCTTGGCTCCTACCAGGGGCTGCAGAGCTCCTGTTTGTGCAACCAGTAAACTAGAGGTGTGACATTTTGCTCAAAACCTCAAAGAAAGAGGCCATCATGGTCTGGAACTTTGCAGAGATAGGCAAGGCAGGATATACCACACTATCCCGACCTCATGGAGCCACAGATAACTCACGGAGGCAAGTTGAATGCCCATGGAGATATCAGATAACTCATGGAAGTTCCAGGACATGACTCGTGGGTCCTGCCTCAAGCCAGACAAAGTTTCATTCCTATAGTTTTGGGCAGAATTTAACTTTATTAGTTAGTTCTTTGACCCAGTCTTTATGTGGTTGTTGTTCCCTCCCCTTTGTATTGCTCCAACATATGCCTATATATCCACCACATATGGATCAAAATTATGAGCTCTGAGAATACTATATGCTAATTCTAAAATATTTTAAGCACTCACATTTCCCCTTTAATTTTATATTACTCTAAGATATGAATATCTACCTTCCACCCACATACAGCAATTACATAGTTTGAAAATAAGTGGTAGGTCAATTCTAGAGCCCATTAAGTGATTCATATTATGACAGCATATTTGCTTTCATTTAAGAATAAATATAACAATAATGTTGTTCAGCTTGCCTTTCAACTGGGAATTTGCTGTTAGCATCCACAAATGAGGGTAACCATTTTTGGAATTCACATTTTCCCCCTTTAATTTTATATTACTCTAAAGTGTACATACATATGCTCCCCCAATAGACCACAATTACAAATTCTGAATACAAGTGGTTAATTCTAGATCCCATTAAGGTATTCAAATTATAATGGTACAGTTGGCTTCAGGTAAAAGAAAATATTCCTCAATTTGCGTTACTACTAGGTATTTGGTGCTAGCATCCACAGATGAGAGATACCATTTGTTGTTTGTTTTTCTGGGACTGTGTTACATTACTTAGCTTAATGTTTTTTAGTTCCATTCATTTACCTGCAAAGTTCATGATGTCATCTTTCTTTACTGCTGCTTAGAACTCCATTGTGTAGATGTACCACATTTCTCTACCCACTCATTGGATGAGGGACATTTGGGTTGATTCTAACTCTTCCCTATTGTGAAGAGGAGCTTCAATAAACATAGATGTGCATGCATCTTTGTGGTATGATGAGTCTTGTTGGTATATACCCAGGAGTTGAATGACTGGTTCAGGCGATAGACTCATTTTCAGTCTTTTAAGTGTTCTCCACACTGCTTTCCTTAGTGGTTGTAGGATTTTACATTCCTATCAGCAGTGGATGTGTGTCCCCCTTTCCCCAGAACTTCTCCAACATTTAGTGTCTTTTGCTTTCATGATCTTAACTAGTCTTATTGGAGTGAGATGATAACTTTTTTAAAATTCTATTTATTTTTGTATGTGCATGAATGTACTGTCTGCATGCAGGTTTGTGCACCCATGTTGTGCAATACCGCAGAGGTCAGAAGATGGCATCGGATTCCCCTGGAATGTGGGTGCTGGGGATCAAACCCAGGTGCTGGGGATCAAACCCGCATCCTCTGCAAGAGCAGTCAGCACTCTTGACTGCTAGGCCATCTCTCCAGCCCCATGAGTGAGATGATATCTTAAAGTAGTTTTAATTTGTGTTTCCTTAGTTATTAATGATGTTGAACACTTTTAAGATGTTTCTCAGCCATCTTTATTTCCTCACTTGTGAAGTCTCTGTTCAGCTCTTAATCCATCTTTTGAGTGGGTCATTTGTTTTCTTAGGTCTTTTTTTTTTTTTTTTGAGTATCTTATATAATCTTGATGTTAATGATTTCTAAGACCTGTCATTGGTGAAGGTTTCTTCCTTCTCTGTGGGTTTTCTCTTCACTTCATTGTTTCTTTCCCTGTACATAAGCTTCTGAGTTTAATGAGATCCCACTTGTCAATTGTTGACCTTATTTCTTGTGCACAGCTGCTGTTTGATTTAGAAAGTCTTTTCCTACACCTATGTCTTGTAGGTTGCTGCCAATATTTTATTCTATCATGTTCAGATTTTCGGGTTTCATGTTGAGGTCTTTGATCCATTTGGAGTTTTTTTATAGGTGAGAGGTAGAGGTTTGATTTTATTCTTCTACTTATGGTGATCCAGTTTTGGCAGCACCATTTGCTGAAGATGCTGTCTTTCCTCAATTGAGTCTTTTTGAGATTCTTATCAATCTTCAATCCCTAAAGATAGAGTTATAGTATCAAAAATAAAAAATATGTAAAAATGGTACATTTCAAGGAAACTCTTTTGGGCCACTCTAATATAACTGGATAAAGTATCAACAGACAAGTCCGCTGTAGTCGTCAGGTGTGCTGGTGGCAGAATCTAGACAAGACATGAAAATTTAGCAGGTGAATGGTTTAAAAATCTTTTAATTGTGCTTAACTCAGTTCTGTGAAGTTTACTAACCAATAAATAAATAAATAAATAAATAAAACACAACACTTAATTCCACCTATTTTGTTGATTTTCTTCATAAAATTGGATTAATCATAAATGTATTAAAGTATAACTTTGAGTATCTTGAAAGATAATGTGGGATTTAAATATAGCAGTTTGGACCCACAATTTACATTTATTCAAATTCAATTTAAGTAAAATATGCACTAAAATGGAAAATTCTTGAAATGGGAAGAAAGGTGGGATTTTCTTTTCAGAATTTCATTTATAGTATATCAGAAATTCCTCATAGATCAATACAATAATGTACTACCAGGAAAATTAGCATTCTCGTTGTCATTTTATAAGTGTATTTTTATTGAATTTTAGCAAACTCCGTACTATATAGTTTGATTGTATTTAGATACCATCCCTTATTTGCATACTACCATTACAACTTTCTGCTCAAATTTCATGTACTAAAATATGTATTCATATTTCAATGTCAAATTTGTATTCCGAAATATATTCAGTGTGAGTTCATCCAATGAGCTTGGGTGACCTACCAAAAAACACATCCTTAAAAGCTCAAGCCAGGCTGGGCATGGTGGTGCTCGCCTTTAATCCTAGCACTTGGGAAGCAGAAGCAGGCGGATCTTTGTGAGTTCAAGGCCAGCCTGGTCTACAAAGTGAGTGCCAGGACAGCTGGGGCTACAGGAAGACCCTGTCTTGAAAAGACAAAAACAAAAAAACAAAACAAAACAAAAAACAAAAAAAAAACCTCAAGCCGGAAAAAAATACCACCAGAGACATGGGGAAGTGGGCAAGAAAATGTAAATATAATGCTACATTTGTTTTTGTATATAAAAAATAAGAATATTTTTATGGTTTTTAGAGAGATTTTCAGTGTTTTTACTCTTCCTTGTACATCTATAATCATAAGGGGTTTTTTTTGTTTGTTTGTTTTTTTGTCTTTTTGAGGCGGGGTCTCCCTGTAGCCCCAGCTGTCCTGGAACTCATTCCTTAGACCAGGCTGGCCTTGAACTTGCAAAGATCCACCTGCCTCTGCCTCCCAAGTGCTAGGATTAAAGACATGTGCCACCACATCCAGCCAATCATTAAGTTTTATACATAATAATTTTAAAATTTAAAAGGAGTTTCTCACTATGGGAATGCTAATACACAGGTAAACAAAAGAGGAGGCCAGGGTGACTCTTGCACTAAACATTTCCATCTGGCATGACCAAGAATTGTACTGAAAATTTGCTAACACCTTTCCTTAGACCAATGTTAACTTAATGTGGGGCAATGTATCACAACTCACCCTGAAAATATATGCACAAAATTATTAACAAGATACTAACAAAATATATAAAATTATAATGAACTTACACCAATTGGAAAAACGTGTTGGAATGCAATGCTAGCTCAAATTAAACTATGGAAATGTTTGTGATGGGGAAATATCAAGTATTCTTCAAATACTTAATCAAATTACCTAAGATACCTTATAGACCTGGACTTTTCATTGTGAAGGTTTTTCTTTTTTCTTGTATTACTAAATCTATCTTTATTTGATGTAGTTGGATTCGGTTTTATTTCTTCCTAGTCTATTTTAATAGCTAAGTTTTTAAAATTTATTTATTTTTAGTTTATGTGTAGGGATGTATTGCCTACATACAGGAAAATGGACCAGTGTCATGGAAGGGCCTCAGAGGACAGAAGAGGGCATCAGAATCCCTGAAACTGGGGGTGCTGAGAATCAAATCCTGTCCTCTATGAGAACAGTCAGTAATCTTAATAGCAGAGCCATCTTTTGAGCCCAATAGGTTACTTTTATAATTTTTTAATTTTTTTTTTTTGAGACAAGGTCTCCCTGTAGCCTCAGCTGTCCTGGAGCTCACTCTGTAGACCAGGCTGGCCTTGAACTCACAGAGATCTGCCTACCTCTACCTCCCAAATGCAATAGGTTACGTTTTTATGAGTTGCCAATTTAATAAAATTATCTGATGTATTGTCATACAATACACATACTGATGTCTTGAGAAAACTAAACATTTATAGTACACTTTAAAAATAGTTTTAAGTTCCTGCTTCTCTTCTTGCAGGTATCCCAGTTTACAGGCAAGAAGCCTTTACCTTGGGGGAGGGGGGTTTGGATGCCCTGGCCAACATCTCCTTGACAGAATAATCCATTGCTGATATCAGAGCTCTCCTGTATTAATATATTTTGCTTAAATGCACAGCTTAAAAAGACTTTAGTATTATATTTGGCTCTGAATAGAGAATAATCCTTTTCACAGTTCCTGTGTCTATTAGTCAATTAAAGAAAGCAGTTATACCGGTTTTATAAGAGATACCTCGACAAGAGTCAGCTCTAATTTACAGTTAGAGAATGACTTCATTACCATCATGTATTTCTTTCTTCTATGAAAAGGAGGTAAGAAAGTCTCTCATATTAAAACTTTGCGGCACGTAGAAGGTAAGGTTCATTAGGACTCATTATGAACAGTTGTTTCAAATAGGATCCACAGAGATGCTTGATGTCTTTAGCAGTCAAAAAAAAAAATAATAGTTTTAAGTTCAAAGTAAAGTTCATACAGGAAGAGGTAAGAGATGCTTGATGTCTTTAGCAGTCAAAAAAAAAATAATAGTTTTAAGTTCAAAGTAAAGTTCATACAGGAAGAGGTACTTATCCTGATTCCCTTGTGCAATTTTCCTGTTAACATTTTTTGTGGTACAGTATTAATTACAAATGAAGAAACAATGTTCATAAAATAGCATTAAAATATTTACAGTGATGGTTTCTATTTTAATTATACATATGACAGAATTTCATATATATCCATTATTACAGTATCATGAGGAAAAACACATTGTCCATGGTTTTCTGATTCTTTAATCCATTCATTCTAAGTTTTGCTTACTTGCCTTATTTCACACACCAGCCTTTCTATTGGCTCTGTGCATTTTAGCATCCATATAATTTAAATTTATAAAGCTTGCCTTATCAGATTGGTTTCTTATAAAGAGCAACATAAATTTCAGGATCTTCTCTTTGTTTTCATTATTCGATAGCCCACTTACTTATAATTACATATTGTTTATTATGTGTAGGTTTGAGTATGTGTCTGTGTGTATCTATGAGAGTGTCCATATGGAGAGGCAAGTGAACAAATTAAAGAATTCTGAATTGTGTCCATAAAATATGCAAAGATAGAAAGTTAATCATAATAAAATTGATGGATGACATGAAGTGAGGTGGGAAGAGAGGTGGAGGTGGATCTGTGAGATGGGGAGGAGTTGAGAAGATTATCATAACACATAGTACTTGCTGGAGTTGGTGACTCACATCTTTAGTTCCAGCTCTCTGGAGGAAGAGGCTGGTGGATCTCAGAGGTAGAGGCCAGCCTGGTCTACATAGTGAGTCTCAGGGCAGTTTTACTATGTACTACATAGTAAAGACCTGCATCAAAAACTGAAAACAACAACAATAAAAATACACAGTATTAAGTTCCTGTGCTGGATAGCTTTATGTCCACTTGACACACCTGGGTTGAGGGAACCTCAATTGGGGGAATTGGCTCCACTGGACTGGCCCCTGGCATTGTCTGTAGAATATTGTCTTGATTGTTGGGCAAGGTGGGAGGGCCCAGCCCGCTATGGGTGGTGCCACCCTGGGCAGGTTGTTGTGTGCCTTATAAGAGGGCAGACTGGTCATGGGGCCAGGGGAGCAAGCCAGTAAACAGCATTCCTCCATGTGCTTCAGCTCCTGCCTCCAGGTTCCTTCCCTGAGTTCCTGCCTTGGGTTCCCTAAGTGATGAACTGTGACCCAGGAGATGTAAGGTGAATAATCCCTTTCCTCCCCAGTTTGGTGTCTGTCAGAGTGTTTTGTCACAGCAATGGAAGAGAAACTAGAACAGTTCCCAATGAACCAATATATATCATTTGGTTCATTGAGAACTTAGTACTGTATATTTGAACTAAAATAAAATAACATTGTTTTGGTCTTTTTGAGACAGAGTCTCCATTTAACCGCAGTTGGCCTGGAACTCACTCTGTAGACCATGTTAGCCTTGAACTCACAAAGTTCCACCTGCCTCTGCCTCCCAAGTGCTAGGATTAAAGGCGTGTTCCACCACACCCGGCATAAAGTAAAATAACATTTTTAAGAAAGAAAAATATGGTGAAAATTGGCAAAGTATTGTTTTGTATTATATTTGTTTTCCTTGAACCACCCTGCTGACAAATGTTAGAATATGAGGAATTGTTTTAATGTGTTGACCATGTGCATTACTAAATTTGTGCAACTATTTGTATGTAAATTTTTTGGAAGATTTATTTTGTAAGTCAAATGCTTGAATTTTCTCATTGAGAGTTTGCATTTATCTGTTTATAATCAAAAGTTTATGTTTCTTGTGTTTATATTTTTGTTATAAATAGGATGCTCAAGTGCTGTGGATTCACATGTGCAACTTTCTTACTGTATCAGGAAAATACTATTTCCTTATATTCACCAAAGACCTCTTCCTCTTAGAATATTAACTCTTGCTCCTCTTCAATGATCCCTGAGCCTTGAAAGCATAGTGTGTGATATGTGTCAGACTTATAGCTCAGTACTCTGCAGTTTCTTATTGTCACAACATGTAAAACATTTGCTTAAGCTAAAGCAAGAAACATCACAAGATGGAAGGGAGTTGACAAGAAGCCCCAGGCCTAGCTGAGGAATTATTGGCAATTGCACCTGCTATGAGATGGAGAGTCAGATTTCTTTTTTTATTTATTTTTCATTTTTTAACAATAAGTAATAATTTATGAGTACAAGCATCCTTCATGTAAAACCAATTTGTAAGCAGTTGTGCCCAAACACACACAGCCCATGGGTCCCACCATCCAGTTGGGGGGGCTTGTATGTTCAATCAAGTCAGATTTCTCTAAGGGTGTGATCCTGTTTGTATTAGGGTTCTCTAAAGAAATAGAATCAATAGAACGAATATCTATCTATATATGTATATATCTATATTTATATCTTTATCATATATATCTATATCTACATGTATCTAACTATATATTCCCAAACTCAAATAAAATTGCATAAAGAGAAAAAACCTAAAAATTTTATATATATTGCTCACAGGATAGAATTTGAGTAGTCCAACAATAGCTATATGTGTGCACTGGAAGAGGCTGAGAATAAAGGCAGTGCCTTATTCCATGAGGCTGGATGTCTCAGTAGTCCCATTCCGGTGACAAAGGCCCTATGGATTCCACTAAACCTGCCCATCTCAGTCTACGCTGGGATCCAAAGAGTTGATCACAGCATCAAGACAAGCTCACCAGTGAGAGAGAAGGAAAGCAGCAAAAAAGGGAGGAACTCCCTTCTGCCATGGCATTTTGTACTGGCTCCCATCTGAAGGTAATGTCCACATTGAGGGTGGATCATCCGGCTTGAAAATATCCAATCTGATGATCCTTTCTCATATTTGTTCATCCCAAATCTGGTCAAGTTGTCACTAGGATTAACAGGATTAATCATCACATGCCTACCCCTTGTCAACTTGACACCCAATAGCTTCTCCTTATATTATGCTTAAATGTCAAACGCAAACAATGGTGAGGTCATAGTTCTACCTGATATTATATAAGTGTCCCACGTGGAGTCACAAAGCATTATATCTTAGAGTAGGTGGTAATATCCTTGACAAATACTTAGTCCTTCAGTATCTAATGACCTAATTATGACAACACTTAAGAATTATCTCAGTTGTACATTTATTATATGTGTATATACATATAAGAAACAGATACTTTGTGTTGTTCCATATATATGCATGCGCATTCCTTTATTATTGTTATTTTTGATGTGTATGAGTGTATTGTCTGCATGTAAGTTGGTGCACCAGTGTTGTGCAATGCCACGGAGGTCAGAAAATGGCATCAGACTCCCCTGGAACTGGAGTTAAGATGGTTCTTAGCCACCATGTGGGTGCTGGGAATCAGACCTGGGTCCTCTGCAAAAGCATTCGGTGCTATTAACTGCTGAGCCATATATGTGCATTCTTAGCCAAGTAGGGCAAAAGTTTCTGTCTATTACAATCCACATTTCTGCAACTGGTCGCATGGCCTCAGCTGAAATTTATGACTACCTTCTTCTACTACCCATTCTGCATTTCCTCCACCATCAGCTAGCAGCTCTGCAGGTTTTGGCTCTTTTCCTGGAGGAGTGACACATACCTTCATCCCTGAAAGGCCTAGGCCATTTGTTGTCCTATCTGATTTGGGTACTTGGAGTTTCCCATTGACCTTAATCACAGGACATAGTAGCACCAAAAGGTGCTCTACAGAATCTCCTGCCTTCCAGACATAATCTTCCTTGCCCCCATAGTGGAGAAAAAGTCCAAATTCCCCCTGGTAGTCTGAATAAATCACTCCTACTACTGTTATTCCTTTCTTAGTCTGTTGGCTTAAGGGAAATAGAAGACCACAGTGGCCAGGGGGAAGTCTCAGCTTCCAGTTCAATGGAACATTTTCTGTGTCTCCTGGCAAATAGCACTCTCCCCTTTGGAACCAAAACTTCTAAACCAGTAGAACACAAGGTCACTGGTACAGGAAACAAAAATTTTCCTACTTGATCACTAGGGGTGATAGTGAGTGGAATCATTCCCACTTCTATCCCTTGGCTCCTGGATCCATGAATTCTGGCTATAGGAGAAACAGTACCATGTATTGGCCACTGATTCAAAGCATATACTGCCTACTGGAGAACTTTGTCCCAGGCCTCCAGGGTATTGTTACCTAATTGGTGCTGTAACTGTGTATTCAAGAGGCCATTCCATGGTTCTTTCAAGCCAGCTGCTTCTGGGTGGTGGGGAACATGGTAAGAGCAGTGGATAGCATGAACATGGGCCTACTGTCAAACTTCTTTGGCTGTGAAATGAGTTTCCTAGTCAGAAGTGATGCTGGGAGGGATGTCGTGACTGAGGATAAGGCATTCTGTATGTCCCTGGATGGTAGTTTTGGAAGAAGCATTACATGCAAGAAAGGCAAATCTATAACCAGAATAAATATATATTCTTGTAAGGACAATGCTCTGTCCCCTCCATGATGGAAGTGGTCCAGTGTAGTCAACCTGCCACCAGATTGCTGGCTGGTCACCCCAGGGAATAACACCATATCAGGGGCTCAATGTTGGTCTCCGCTGTTGGCAAATCTGTCACTCGGCAACAGCTGTAGCCAGATCAGCCTTGGTGAGTGGAAGTCCAATCTGTCCAGCCCATGCATAACCTCCATCTCTGCTACCATGACCATTTTGTTCATGGGCCCATTGAGCAACAACAGGGATAGCTGGAGAAAAAGGGTGACTGTCCATATAACAAGTCATCAGATCTATTTGATTATCGAACTCATCCTCTGCTGAAATCACCTTTTGATGAGCATTTACATGAGACAAAAATATCTTCATATCCTTTGCCCATTCAGAGTGATCTATCCACATATTTCTTCCCTAAATGTCTTTCTCACCAATTTCTCAGTCATGCTCTTTCCAAGTCCCTGACCATCCAGCCAAACCATTGGCTACACTACATGAATCATTATATAATCTGTAATCAAACCTCTGACCATTTCTGCTTCCAGGCAAAATGCATAACAATGTGCACTTCCCAAAGTTCTACCCAATGTGAAGACTTTCCTTCACCAGTGTCTTTTAGGGTTGTCTCAGAAATTGGCTGTAATGCTGCAGCTGCCCACCTGTGGGTGGTGCCTGCATACTGGGCAGAGCCATCAGTAAACCAGACCCTAGTCTTCTCTTCCTCAGTCAACAGATAATTGGGCAAACCCCTTGAAGCCATAGGTGCATACTTGAACACAGGAATCATTGTAACAGGAGTGGGAACCATAGGCCTTTGCACAACTTCTTCATGTAGCTTGCTTGTGCTCTCAGGCCCCCCTGGGCCCTGTCACATATATACCACTTCCATTTGATAATGGACTGTTGCTGTGCACATCCTACTTTATGATTTGGTGGGTCAGATAACACCCAGCTCATGATGGGCAGCTCAGGTCACGTGGTGACTTGGTGGCTCATTTTCAAACATTGTTTTGACTATGGCCCAACAGGCTAAGAGCTATCTCTCAAAGGGAGAATAGTTGTCTGCAGATGAAGGTAGAGCCTTACTCCAAAATCCCAAAGGGCTTCTGCTGTGATTCCCCTATGTGGGTGTGCTGGATAGCTTTGGTGTCAACTTGACACACCTGGGTTGAGGGAGCCTCGGTTGGGGAATTGGCTCCATTGGATTGGCCTGTGGCCACATCTGTGGTGTATTGTCTTGATTGTTGAGCAGTGACAGTATAAGAAGGCAGGTTGGGCATGACAGTAGAGAGCAAGCCAGTGAACATCACTCCTCCATGGCCTGTGCTTCAGCTCCTGCCTCCAGGTTCCTGCCCTGAGTTCCTGCCTTGAGCTCCCTAAGTGATGATCTGTGACCTGGGAGATGTAAGCTGAATAAACCCTTTCCTCCCCAAGTTGGTGTTGGTCAGAGTGTTTTGTCACAGCAATGGAAGACAAACTACGACAGAAATTGGTACCAGAAGTGGGGTATTGCTGTGACAGACCTGACCTTGGTGTTTTGGGGAAGGATTGTGGAGGCGTTTGGAACTTTGGGCTGGGAAGATCATTGAATGCCTAAAGATTGTTGCTGTGGAGCTTGGAGCAGTTTTGCTGAAGGAGTTGTAGAAGATGGAGGCCTGGCTTGTGAAGTTTCTAGTTTCAAAGGAGAGCAGAGATCATCAGGACTGTGTAATCTGTGGGTTCTGGTCAGCTGGGGCTGTGGAGAATCAGCTGTAAGTAACAAGAGACCAGAACCTGAAGTGAAACTTTTGTGGTACTGGGGCAATTGATGCTGGTTAGCTGGGGCTGAAAAATCAGCTGTAAGTAACAAGAGACCAGCATCACTGAGGTGAAATCTTCTGGGGAGAATATCTTCAAGGTCAGCACACAGAAGCTGTGACCCAGAAAGGGCCTGAGCCTCCATCTCGAGCCAGAAGCCGGACTTGGTAACGTGTAAGAGTCTCCTATATGGTTCCGGTGTTGAAATTTGAGGGGGTCACAGAGAGCAGCCGAGGCTTGGCACTGTGAGAGGTCAGGAAAGACCATTGGTGGAAGTGCACCTCGGTTGCTGTGAAGACCCCAGGATTGCAGGGGTCATGGAGAGAAGCTGAGGCTTTGCACCAGGAGAGGTCAGAAGAGACCATTGGTGAAGGTGCTGCCTCAGTTTCAGTAGCGACCCCAGCTTTTTGGAGATGCCGGTACCCTGGGACGACCACCAAGAGCAGCGGTAGGTGTAGAATGGAGTCGGCCTGGGCCTGCGAGATGAGTGTGCCACGGACGGCAGAGTCGGAGAGGGGGAGCTGCCGAGACCCTTTGGAGCCCAGAAGATCGTGAGTGAATCCCAGGTGTCCAGCCTTGAGCTACTTGCTGGACTTAGGTTTTGTTTGAGAGTGCCTGATTCTTCCCTTTGAAATAAGACAGTACTTGTTTTGGATTTTACAGCAGCCCACAGTTAAGAGACTTTTAATAGACTGGACTTTTAAGTGTTTGGACATTTTAAGGACTGTGGGGCTTTTAAGGATGTACTGTCTTAGGTTGTGATTAGTGTTAACATCATACTTTGGGGATAAGAACTGGAAAGGTGGTTTAATAGTGATGTGTTTGTGTGTCAAGTTGACAAGGGGTCAATTGTGCTGGATAGCTTTGGTGTCAACTTGACACACCTGGGTTGAGGGAGCCTCGGTTGGGGAATTGGCTCCATTGGATTGGCCTGTGGCCACATCTGTGGTGTATTGTCTTGATTGTTGAGCAGTGACAGTATAAGAAGGCAGGCTGAGCAAGCCAGTAGAGAGCAAGCCAGTGAACATCACTCCTCCATGGCCTGTGCTTCAGCTCCTGCCTCCAGGTTCCTGCCCTGAGTTCCTGCCTTGAACTCCCTGAAGTGATGATCTGTGACTTGGGAGATGTAAGCTGAATAAACCCTTTCCTCCCCAAGTTGGTGTTGGTCAGAGTGTTTTGTCACAGCAATGGAAGACAAACCAGAACAGTGGGCCTGCAATAGACTCCAGAAGGCATTTTTACCTGTGACTGATACCTCAAGCACCATGGGGTCTGCTGGATCATATGGTTCATAGCAGCCTGCACTGAAACCTGAGTCTGTTGAAGAGCCTTTTCCTGTACCAAGCACCACTCAAAGTTTGTTGCCTTCTGAGTCACTTGATTTATGGGTCTTAGAAACACACCCAGATGAGGAATGTGCTGCCTCCAGAATCCAAAAGGGCCCACTAAGCCTTATGCTTTTTTCTTGGTGGAGGTAGGGGCCAGCTGCAACAACTTATTGTTTACCTTATAAGGAATGTCTCTGCATGCTCCACACTACCAAACTCCTAGAAATTTTACTGACGTAGAAGACCTTTGAATTTTAGCTGGATTTATTTCACATCCTCTCACTGGCATTTGCTTTATCAACAAGTCCAGACTGGCTGCTACCTCCTGTTCACTGGATCCAATCACCCTAACATCATCAATATAGTGGACCAGAGTGATATTTTGTGAATTATCACGAGATCAAGATCCATTCTAACTAGGTTATGGCATGAGGCCAGAGAGTTAACATACCCTTGAGGTAGGACAGTAAAGGTATACTGTTGGCATTGCCAGCTAAAAGAACATTGCTTCTGGGTTCTAATGAATCAGTTTGCCAGACCAATAGCTGCTTCCTGTGCTCATTGCAAGATGTGAACCTCGGCTTGCTGCTCCAGCTCCAGCCGCCATGCCTCCCGCCACAATGGTCTTTAATTCCCTGGAACCGTCAATTGTAAGCTCAAATAAACTCTTCCTTTTATAAGTTCCCATGCTCATGGTGGTTTTTTCACAGCAACAGAAAAGTGACTAATACAGTTAGTTGGTACCAGAGAGTGGGCTGATGGCTGTGAAGAACCTAACCATGTGGATGTTTAGAGAAATGTGGAAGACTTTGGAACTTTGGGCTAGAAAAACTGTTGACTACTGTATTCAGAGCTTAAGAGGCTATTCTAGTAGAAGCCTGGAAGAAAGCATTGCTGCAAAAAAATGTAGTTCCAGAGGAAAATAAAGACTTAGACAGCAACTGGGATATTTTGATAAAGAGTCTGACAGCAGTTTGCCCACAGCCAAAATGCTTGCCTGATAATAAGTTGAAAAGCAATGGACTAATGTCGTTAGCAGAGGATATTTCAAGACAGCTTAATGTAGAAATGGTGGCATGGCTATTAATGGTGAATATTATACAGATCTACAGTGAAAAAGAGCAAATGGGGCAGAAAGAAATGCAGAATATACAGTTTGGATCCGAAAAGTGCACTAGGAAGATTAAAGGTGGGCCCAAGTCATGTGAAGGAGAGGCTCCCTTTAATAAAGAGATTAAAGTGATTAAGGAGAGGCCTAGATATTTACAAGTAAACAATGGAAAAAGTGTGATTAAGGAGGGGCATGGAAATTTACAAGTAAACAACAGAAGCAGTACTTTCAGGGCAAGGCGCCACCCAGTTAATCCTCCAACTTTTGAAAGGAAAATACAGAAAGGTTTTTCTGCTCCAACAAGTCCAGGCCAGAGAAAAGTTGCAAATGTGGTTGAAATAGGACAGGGTCCATCCTAAACTTGTAGCCAAACTCGGCAGTTTCATTCACATGGTGCTGGCTTTAGAGGCATGGAGTTTGCAAGAGTGAAGGGGTCATCAGTTTTTCCTCCACAGTTTCAGAGAGCCTCCAAGGTCAGGCAAAGTGCAGCAGGGGTGTCCCTGAATAAAGAATGCCCTGATAGGCCATTACACAAAGCTGTGAATGTGAAGCCTGGTTGGCAGCGGAGACTCCAAGAAGACATTCGAGATGCCAGACTTGTGAGATATTTGCCAAGGAGAGCTGCATACAGGGAGTGCTACTAAGAAAGAGATGTATATTGCAAACAAAGCTGGAAGAGCTGAGCCATCTAAGCCCTTTGGAAGCAAAGTCCCAGAAGTTGCACATGAAGCTATTGGACTTGGTGTTTGCCCTGCTGGTTTTTGGTCTTTTTTTGGTCCAATATTTCCTCACTATGCCTCTATTACTCCATTTTGGACTGGGAATGTGTATTCAGTTCCACTGTATGTTGGGAGTATGTAATTTGCCTTTTGATTTTACAGGAGCTTACAGTTAAGAGATTGGCCTGTGTCTCAGAAGAGATTTTGGACTATAGACTTGAATAGAATTAAGATTGGTAAAGACTATGGGGACTTTTAAGGTTGGACTAAATGCATTTTGCATTTTATATGGTCATGAGACTATGGGGGCCAGAGAGTGGAATGTGGTGGTTTGAATGATAGTGTCCCCCATAGGCTTTAAGTATTCAGACATTTGTCTCCAGTTGGTGCCATTGTTCTTGGAGGTATTAGAAGGTGTGGCCATGCTGGAGGAAGTATGTAATTGGGGGATGGCTTAGTGAGTTTAACAAGCCTTGTGGTCTCCAGTCTCTCGCTTTCTCTGCTTCCTGTGTTCATTGCAAGATGTGAACCTTGGCTTGCTGCTCCAGCTCCAGCCGCCATGCCTCCCACCACAATGCACTCTAATTCCCTGGAACTGTCAATTGTAAGCTCAAATAAACTCTTCCTTTTATAAGTTCCCTTGCTCATGGTGTTTTTTTTCACGGCAACAGAAAAGTGACTAACACAGGCCCATATCAATAAACTCAGTCTGATCCAATTTATATTCCTTCCACCATTATCCCACACCCTAAAAATCCATTTCCACAGATATTCATTACTATTTTGCAGGAACGAATTAGCAAACTCACTAATTTCTTTAGGGTGTAGTGCACCTCCTCAGGGACCACACTTTCTATCTCACCTCTAAGGGCTTGCTTAGCCTCAACTCTGTTTATAGACCTAGAGGGAAAAATTACTTGGCTCTAAAGGACATCAGCTCCCTCTGGGAAGGTGAGATTAGTTTCCTCATTCAAGGATAGGGACTATGGATCTGCAGGGTGTGGGAATGAATTCTCTGCTGAGGGTGGGGAGATTAATTCCTCAGATGAAGTAAATCCCTCGGAAGACAATGTTCAAAGTCCTCCTCTTCATGGTTCTCCCACACATCTCCATCCCAAGTTTCAGGATGCCACCCTTTCCCCACCAGGGCCCTCACTTTGATTTCTGATGCTCTTCGTGGCTGGGAATTAAATTTGGGTTGTAAATCAACTAAATGTATAATAAGGGCTCCAGCTTAATTTTCTGATGTTTTAGCTCTTTGGCTGCTGGAATGTAGTCTCTCTTCCACAGCACACTTGGAAACTTTTAAACTGTTGTTTAAAAGTTTGTTGTTGTGAATCTGGAGCTGTGTTGTTTTAAGTGTATCACATGTGTTCTGCCTTCCTTCCAGGAGGTGTTCTCCCTCCCAGGACCAGGGCTTGTAAAGCCCAGGTCTAAGCCATGGTTTTTATACAAAACTTTTTGGGGGTTGGGACATACAGAATTGGGGGTTAGGTCAGGAATGATTTCAGGCCTTATACTTCAGATCACTACAGTAATGTGATAATGCTTTCCCCAAGCATCAGAGAAAATTGGCGCCAGGCAGATTTTCACAGGCAAGCAAGATATCAACAGGAGTCCAGGCTTGGAGGTTACTTGCTGACTCTCTAAGTGCTTCTGCCAAAATAATACCTACATCTCTTCCTTTTCCTTTATTAAAAAAAAACTTCATTTGTCATATAGGATTATTATTTTTTCTATTGGAGATATGACACAAAGCAGCTCCTACTAGGGTCAACAGAACCTGGGTGTGTATAGTAAGCTGGAACTGTAACATATGCTTGGTGCATCAAAGGGAGAACCCTCAGGGTCTGGGACCTTGTCCTAGGTGAAGCAGGAATACTGCATATCCCAAACCCAGTGGGGGTAGTCCCCAGGAGGATACCAGGACAGTGATTGCAGATCCCTGTTTCCAGCCAGACAAAGTCTCACCCTTACAGCAGGATTACAGCAATAAAACCGAGTTACTTCCCTCATGGAATTGCTCCCAGGTCCCATGTCTGGGGTATGTTTCCTCTCTCTCTCTCTCTCTCTCTCTCTCTCTCTCTCTCTCTCTCTCTCTTTCTATGGGGCATCACTTCCATATCCTCCCCCTCCCTACCAGGGCTTAGACCTAGGCTCTATGAGCCCTGGTCCTGGGAAGGAGAACACCTTGTGGAAGGCAGCACACATGTGATAGATTTAAAACAACAGAGCTGATTAGTTTTACCACTGAGCTCCTTGTTTTCTTCCATCACTTTATCTAGTGATGCTAGGAGCAACCCGTCAACATCATTATTTTCCTTATTTTTCTGCAATTTCTCAAACGTTTTATATAGAGAGTCACTAAATTCTTTGCTCCTCACAAGAGGTGAGTGAGGGGACTTAAATAGATCTGTCTTCATAATTGCTTCAAATAGTCTGCACCATGGATTATCATTCCTGTTCATGCCACCAGGAGAGACTTCAATAACTCTAAGCTTCCTTGAGTTGGAGAGCCTGACTCCAGAAATTACCAAAGCCACTAAAGAAATTCATTCTTTCAATTATGTTTCTTCAATTGCAGAGACAAAACACTCTGACCAATACCAACTTGGGGAGGAAATAGTTTATTTTGCTCCCATCTCCTGGGTCACAGTTCATCACTTAGGGAGCCCAAGGTAGAAACTCAGGGCAGGAACATGTCAGGAGCTGAAGCACAGGCCATGGAGGAATGGTGCTTACTGGCTTGCTCACATGGCCTATGCCCAGCCTGCTTTCTTATAGTGTACGTAACAACCTGCCCAGGGTGGCACCACCCACAGTGGTCTGGGCCCTCTCACATAACTCAACAATCAAGACAGTACTCCACAGACATCACCACAGGCCAGACCAATGGAGCCAATTCCCTTTTTGAGGCTCCCTCAACCCAGGTGTGTTAAGTTGACACTAAAGCTATCCAGCACACTGCTTCATAGATTAATAAGGCTCCAGGTGATGGATTCATACCCAACAGCATTGGGGGAGCACAAATAAGACTAAAAATTCCTGTCAAATAAGTATAATAATAAAGTATATGATGTTGGGGGAGTAGTGAGACACCTGTGGAGATGGGGCAGGTAGTTTGCATATAATCAAAATAAATTATCTGAGATTTGAATAATCATTAAAAATTCAAAAAATTACTTTCAAGAAAAATATTTCAACCTATTATAGTTTCATTTCTGCTTTTATGCTTATTCACTTATAATTTGTTGCTTTACTTTTGCTGTTTGTTGTTTAAGAATTTCTGGAAGAATTCTGCAAAAAAATTATTTTTGTGTCTATCAACAAAGTATCTACTAGATTATCCTATAACAGAAAGATATTCTTAAAAACTTTGAAACTGTAAGTCTCTGAACCTACTTATTTCTGTTCAACACCGTGTGTGTGTGTGTGTGTGTGTGTGTGTGTGTGTGTGTGTGTGAGTGTGTGTGTGTGTAGGTGTTTGTGTGTGTGTCTGTTTATCTCTCTGTCTCTGTATCTCTCTCTCTCTCTCTCTCTCTCTCTCTCTCTCTGCATCTGGTCTGTGTGTCTTTGTGTGTCTGAATCTTGGAAGAACTGTCAGTGTTCCAGCAATAGGTTCAAAAAGTGAAATAGACTTTACTTCTTTCTTTGGGTAGAAAATCAAGATCAAGAAGTCAGGAAGAACATACAAAGTGGAATGTCTCAAAATTTTGGAGAATTGGCATAGATTTGTGTCTCTTATGGATATGTCACATGGATATGTCAAGGTCAGGTTTTCATTTTATATTCTTGGTGATCATTTTGATAATTAAACCTGTTTAAAATAAACTTAAATAACTCCAAACCCATGAAATTGCTATTGATTATGTATAATAAATTCTTTCCAGTTAGGTGTGTGGTGATTGAGAGTTCAGAATTAAATAATTAAAAAAGGCATTTATGGAGAATTTATCACAGTTCCAAGTCTGAACTGTCAGACTGTGATAGTTAAATGGCATAAGATCTCAGGGAATCAGCATTTAGAGGACTGTAAATGATGTTTCTCCCTCCATGTTTCCAAAGGGCTGACAACAAGCATGCTGTGTGCTTGTTGATTTTCAAGCGTGTCATGAAGGGAGAACAGTTCAAAATATTTCAATATGTAATATCCACATTATATTCTTCAATAAAAAACTACTGAAACTATGTAAAACTTCAGATTATTTTAGAAATTCAAAGTGTCTTTATAGACCTTTGTCTAGAAGGTCTTTTATTCTTATTAATGAAAGAGTAAGTTTACAGAAGTTTTTAAACTGCTATTTCAGAGGGTGGTCCCCAAACAGATACCATATCATGTATTTTGTGCAGCTAAGCTTTCTTCAGATTTTATAATAACAACACTTGACCCAATTATAATTAAAGGTTATGCTGCTCAGCACTTCTCAGAGACAAAGGGGGAAAATAAGTTTGATATTAGTTTCCACTTTGATACAATGCTGTCAGCAGAAATTGGCCCAGAGGAGGTATGAGGTGGTTGCCTTCTATTATGAATAGATTATTCCAGAGGAATATGGAAAGGTAACAAACAAATATGTATTTGAGCTGTAAAATGGGATGACATTGACAGCCAAATGTAAGCTCATTTGAGTCTCAAATTGCCAAATTTGACACTGAAAATAATGTTAAAAACCCTGGAAGAGAACAGTAAAAATCCTATCACCCAACATGTGAATACATAAAGAAAATGGTTTGCCATATTGGCAGTAGTAGTGAAGGTAAAGTATGAAATTTGTTATAGCCAGTTTGTCGACCTGCATGCACACTTTATCTTCTATATTCAATGAACTCATTTATTTTATAAAGCATAAATACATTCCAAATAGTTGATTTAAATAATATAGTATAAGTATTGGGGAAATATTAATGAAATAAATATTTTTAATATTCTTTTCAATCCAGCATTTTAAAAGTGAATTTTATGACCTATCATCAACTTTGATAACACACTAGCTATAACGTATCACAAAATCAGATTTCTATAAATATTGCATGTATTGCTTTATGAGATTTATAAAGTTACCTAGTTTAAAAAAAATAGCTCAGCAGAGAACTAAATATTTGCAATTTATTCAGGAAAAAAAAAAAAAACTAAATGACATCCCTTAATTCCTGAATTTCCATCACCTTGAAATTAAAGTATCTGTGTATGTATGTTTGATTAACTGTTCATTAAAGAATAATTTATAAAATTTGAAACCCGAAAAATACAAACTATTAATTGTGTTGACTTCTCATATGCTTAATCTAGATTTATGCAAGGTTGAGGAAAGGAAGACTCAATTTTCATTAAAGTGTGATGTCTGGAGAATGTACCTTATTCCATTGGATGAACCTACACCAAAGAGTGTATGGGAAACACAATTCAATGTGTGTTAAAAATGAAAAAAGAACATGAAGTCAGTTGGTATAAAGAGATGGACCTGGATCTGAATGAAGATGGGTAAAGGAATCTGAATATGAACAAAATATACTGCATGAGTTGGGCTTGGGGGCACATGGACTTAATTCTAGGACTTTGGAGGTAGAGGTAGGTGTACCTCTGTGAGATATAGATGAGCTTTGTGTATGTAGAAAGTTAGTTTCAGGCCAACCGAGGCTACATAATGAGTCTCTGTCTTCAAAACAAGGAAACATTAAATACAAGATAAATACATAGTAGGAAATTTTCATAGAAACGTTAAAATACTAGTAAAGTAGAAAAATATTGGTAAAATATGCAATAATATTGCTTTGCATCATGTTTGTTTTTAATTCTTACTCTCCTATTTTTTAATACATGCTATGAGTTCTGATCTTTCTATTTAAATTTTCTTTTTTAAAAAAATTTAAATTTTATTTATTTTTGTATGTGTATGAATGTACCGTCTGCATGTAGGTCTGTGCACCCGTGTCGTGCAATGCTGTGGAGGTCAGAAGAAGGTGTCAGATTCCCCTGGAAGTGGAGTTCTCCTGGAATTGGAGTTACAGAGGGTTCTTAGCCGCCATGTGGGTGCTGGGGATCGAATCTGGATACTCTGCAAGAGCAGTCGGTGCTCTTAGCGCTAGGCTATCTCTCCAGCCCTCTATTTAAATTTTCAAGCCGAAAAAAGATATTATTTGAAAGAATGAACAAATGATTTACTATGAATGGATAACTGCTGATTGGAATATTTACTTAGTCTATGCTTTTTTTTTTTCAGCAAATTTCCAAAGCAAAGCATATCAAATATCACAAATAACAAAATAGAAATAAAATACATATTTAGGCCAAAAGATAATAGTATTGAAAGAATCCATACAGTGTGTGTGTGTGTGTGTGAGAGAGAGAGAGAGAGAGAGAGAGAGAGAGAGAGAGAGAGAGAGAGAGAGAGAGAATGAGGTTTTATCTTATAGATATATTCGGGGATAAGACAGAAAACAGCCTTTGCAATTTAGAATGAACATGCTACCAGTATGTTCACAAATGAGTTCAGAAACAAAGGTCACCACAACCTTCTTTGGTTTGGGCTCCCAATCCCTTCTTCAGCGTATTTTTGGGTACTAAATTCCTCTAGATGAAGACAATGGAATGGGGAGGAACATTATAAGATGTGTAAAAAATGTACACTCTCCAAAGAATCTTCTTGTTATACTGGCCTAAATCTCTTTTATCTTCATTAGAAATGCAGGAAACAACACATATTTCAATTTTGGTATTAGTCTTATTACTACTAAGCCTAAGAGGAGAAATGCTTGACATGTCTAGGAAATATTCCCACTGAGAAACCATATGACCTAATGCAGAATTCTGATATATATATATTATAATATTTAGTATTATACTTAGTATTGTTCTCTGGTAAAATTTTTGTTTGCTTAGACTCTTTAGAAACTAATTTTATAGGAATATTCTACTCTTCTTTACTACCACTGATAGGCTCAGTAAATTTAATGGCAAAATATGGATCACATCTCTCCCTATTTTTCTTCCTGAACACTTGGCAGATTCTTGTGTTTATGTCAAACGATTAAACAACTGAGGCATCACTGAACTTCATAAATTAAGAATTATCAAGCTACATGAATCAGCATTAGCTTTGGACAAATAAGTCACACTATATTAGATAATATTTCATTAAAGAGTAAAATATAAAATTCAAAAGATGATTTTATTTACCTCATAATATTCTCTGAAGGAAAATAATTTAACAATAAGCACAAGTCAGAAACTAATAAGACAGCTTTCAGCATCAGAGTAAACTCAGTGACCAAGCTGACCAAAATCAAGCTGTATGATTTTCCATGTCATATGGTAGATAAGAGATTAAAGAGTTCAGCTAAGTGGACATGCTAGAGTGAATCTAATATGTGCAGCTAGAGATGAGCAGGATGGTGACGTTCCTTGAGAAATACCTGAGGACATGCAATTTATCAAGGGCAGAGTTTTTAAGCCCTTGTATAAAAGGCTGCAGGCAGCATCACCAAAAGTCCCAAGTCTACTGTATGATTCAAGGGTGGAGGGACAAATGACTGCTACAGAACCTCTTAGCTTAACAATTGCAAACCAGTGGCTCAAAAGAAGTTTGAAATATTACAGTGCAAGTGGTGGTCATTAACCACTAGTTACAAGGAAATGGTTAGTCACATATGCTGTGGTGACTATCGTAGTCACTGTGACAGTCCCAAGAACCAGTCCAAAGAACATACTGGTTGTTAATCGAACATGATATCCTTCTGCTCATTCGCCATAAAATTTCTTAGAAAAACATAAAAAATTGTGTCTTATATCATATAGTTTAGAAGATTCATGTCAGGATTCCTCGCCTCAAAACTATATAGCATGTGATCCTTATTCTATTTCTAATTAAGTTATCTTGGGTTTTAATTTTGCATACACAAAGTGACCTTTTAGAAGTTGATTGTACAGCAAAATCATGTCAAACCAGTGTTTGTTCTAGCACTTCCGTGGAAATGTGAGATCTGGCTTTACTGGCCTTGATGTGGCACATAGATAGTTTTGTCTTTCAATAACAAAGAATAGTATCAGCAAGAATATGTATTAACATACAATTAACAAATAAATGTTTTAAATAAACATTTTCTCTCAGGCTATCTCCACTTTCATCTCTGATCTGCAATCTGTTATAAGATAATCAAAAGAGATCTGAAATATCAGGGCATTTTGAAGAGCAGATTGTGAATCCATCTCATTGGGGATAGCTTGGTGATCTGAGGTGATCTGCTCAAGTAGCTATTAGTGTGATGATGAAAGAAGGAAAACAAGATCTTTCTAACATGGAACAGAGTCTGTCTGTGGAGAGTCAAGTAGATTAACACTAACCTCATAAGGGCAGCAAGGTTAGGAGTAGGAGATCTTCTAAAACATGTACAAAGCTTCCAGTACAATTACTCTATTTTATGTAAAGACTAGTGTACATATTATTAAATATATTTGCTTCAGTGTATCCAAAAATATCCATGGATTTACGGATCAAGAAAGTGAAACAGCTATGACAATTTATTAGGTAAAAAGCCACCAATTCCTGATTAGCCACTGGAGAACACTCTGCTTATATTGGGATATGTTGAGTTCTAGTGAGTTTTATGTGTGTGTGTGTGTGTGTATGTGTGTGTGTGTGTGTTTGGTTTATGTGTGTGTGTGTGTGTGTGTGTGTGTGTGTGTGAAGAATCTCTTTAGACCAAATCTATCTTTTGAAACTGGTACTTGATATACTTTATACTTAAGGATATCTAAACTGAAAATACATCATATTTCTTATATTTATTTTTCTCCAATAACATTTGTATAACAGTCCAGCATATTTCTTTTTCTTTTTTGATGTTAATTTGGAATCCAATTTATTCATTGTTACAGCCAGCTTTTTTTTATTCAATAATAAAGAGATTTATTTTAAAATAATTCTTTTTTTTTATTGATGCTTTGGGTATTTCATACATCATTTTCCAATTCAGTTCAGGCATATTTCCCCTTCCCTTCCCCCCATCCCACCCCACCCCAGATCATTCATTCTGCCATAACTGTCCCGAATCTTTCCCTCAGTTTTTTTCCATTTTTTAGCAATAAGTGATAATTTATGAATACAAGCATCCTTCATGTAAAACCAATTTGCAAGCAGTTGTGTCCAAACCACAGAGCCCCTTGGTCCCACCATCCAGCGGGGGGAGGGGGGGGGCTTGTATGTTCAATCAAGTTGATCAAATGAATGTCCAGGTTCTATTGCTGTAGGTTCACTGTTTACCCCAGTCATAGCCCTTACATTCTACCATGCACCCTCTTCCGCAGATTTTTCCCTAGGCTTAGACAAAGGGCACAGGTGGATGAGAAACAAAACAGTCTACTTTCTCTGGAGCTGTTGTCTTGGACTCTGGTCAATTCTGGCTGTTTTCTTTCATGGGCTGACAGTTTGTCCAGGAATAACATTTCGATCCTACTAATGAAACACAGGCAATTAGATACATAGGTATTTAAACAGTATTAATTGTTATCATAGGTTACTTTGGTATAGACACAGTTGTTTGGATGGTATGTTAATCCATGAATTACATTTTTTTCTGTTGAATATGACAGGGACTTACTGTGGCTTATAACATCTCCTGACCATTAGAGGGTGCAAACTTGTGGCATCAGCCATGGGTTATTCCTCCAAGGAGAGAGCCAATAGCCAATTAGATGTGGGATATACAGGCATATGGCTGCCTCTGCTTCACAGTATTTCCAGGCAGGTGAGGTGTAGCTGGTGCTGACAGAGGAGTCTTGCTTGACTCAAGGAGACCCATATTTGTTTTATTGGTATAGTGGCCTTTGGTAACACTCTCTGGTATTCCAGAGACCTCTGTACACTTGCATGTGTGGTCTCAAAACATCTTTCCCATGTTAACATCAGGTCTTCGACAGCAGGGCCTTCTCGCCTCTCTTCTTGCAGGTATCCCAGTTTAGAGGCAAGGAGCCTTTACCTTTTGTGGGGGCTTGGATCCCCTGGCCAACATCTCCTTGGTAGAATAATCCATTGCTGATGTCAGAGCTCCTGTATTAATATATTTTGCTTAAGTGCATAGCTTAAGGAGACTTTAGTATTATATTTGGTTCTGAATAGAGAATAATCCTTTTCACAGTTCCTATGTCTATTAGTCAATTCAAGAAGGCAGTTTTACCAGTTTTATAAGAGATTACCTCTATAATAGTTGTCTCCAATTTACAGTTGGAGAACGACATCATCATCATATTTCTCCTTGTTCTACGGGGGGGGGGGGGTAAGAAAGTCTCTAGTATTAAAACCTTTGCAGCTCCTAGAAGGTAAGTTTCATTAGGACTGATTATACATAGTTGTTACAAGTAGGATCCACAGAGGGGTTTGATGTTTGTAGCAATCTGAGGCTTTTCTTCCTTTCAATGTTCAGATGGGCCAACCTTTCTGTTGGCACTTTCTGGTACTTCCTACTCGATGCAAAGCTGTATCTTATCAGCATATTTCTTTTTTATTCTATCTTTAAAATGGATTTTATTGAGCAGGAGAGATGACTGAGACTTTAAAAAGCCATGTATTTCTCTTCCAGAGGTCCAGGGTTCGATTTCCAGGGAACATGTCAGGTGGCACACAACCAGGTGTAACTAACTCTAGCTTCTCTTCTGAGGGTTTCTTTCCTACTGGCTTCTATGGGCACCTACATTCACATGAATACACACACACACACACACACACACAGCAGAATTCTAAATTTTTTATAGAATTCTGCTGTGAAACCATCTGGACCTGGGCTTTTTTTGATTGGTTGGTCTCATTACATTTTCAATTTCTTCATATATTATGGGTCTGTTTAAGCTGTCAATCTCTTCTTGGTTTTGCTTGGTGATTCCCCGGATTGCAGATATTCATCCATTTCTCTTAGGTTTTCAAATTTTATATAGTATAGGTTTTTGAAGTATTCCCGTATGATTGCCTGGATCTTTTCATTATTTGTTGTGATATTTCCCCTTTCATCATGAATTCTATTGATTTGGAGTTGCTCTTCCTTTCTTTTGGTTAACTGGGCTAGGGGGTTTGCCTATATTCTTTATTCTCTCAAGGAACCAACATTTGGATTTGTTAATTTTTTGTATTGTTTTCTTTGTTTCTATTTCATTAATTTCTGCTCTGATTTTTGTTATTTCTTCCTGTCTGTTGTATTTAGGGTTTATTTGTTGCTGTTTTTCAAGTGCTTTTAGCTGCAGTGTTAGCTCATTCATCTGTGCTCTTTCTGACTTTTTAATGTAGGCACCCAGGGCTATGAACTTCCCTCTTAGAACTGCTTTTAAAGTGTTTCATAGGTTTTTTTGTGTTGAACTGTCATTGTCATTTAGTTCCAGGAACACTTTTGTTTCTTTCTTTATTTCCTCCTTGACCCATTAATTATTCAGGAGTGTATTGTTTAGTCTTCATGTGTTCCCGTAGGTAGCAGGGCTTATTCTGTTGTTGATATTGAGCTTTATTGCACTATATTCTGATAGAAAGCATGGTCTCCTTGAGTCAAGCAAGACTCCTCCATCAGCACCAGCTACACCTCATCTGCCTGGAAATACTGTGCAGCAGTGGCAGCCATATGTCTGTATATCCCAAATCTAATTGGCTATTAGCTCTCTCCTTGGAGGAATAACCCATGGCTGATGCCACAAGCTTACATATTCTAATGGTTAGGAGATGTTATAAACCACACGAAGACCCTGCCATACTTAACAGAAGAAAATGTAATTCATGAATTAACATACCATCCAAACATCTGTGTCTATACCAAAGTAACCTACCATAACAATTAGTACTGTTTAAATACCTATATATCTAATTGTGTGTGCTTCATTAGTAGGATCGAAAGGCTATATATTATACTGTTTAATACCTAAATATCTAATTGCATGTGCTTCATTAGTAGGATCGAAAGGTTATGCCTGGACAAGCTGGCAGCCCATGAAAGAAAACAGCCAGAACTGACTAGAGACCAAGACATCAGCTCCAGAGAAAGTAGAGTGTTTTGCTTCTCATCCACCTGTGCCCCTTTTCTAAGCCTAGGGAACAATCTGCGGAAGAGGGGGCGTGGTAGAATGTAAGGGCTTCGATTGGGGTTAATGGTGAAACTACAACAATATAGACTGGACACTCATTTGATCAACTTGATTGAACATACAAGCTCCCCCTGCTGGATGGTGGGACCCATGAGCTGTGTGGGTTTGGGCACAACTGCTCGCAAATTGGTTTCACATGAAGGATGCTTGTACTCACAAATTATCACTTATTCTTAAAAAAATGAAAACAAAACAAAAAAAAAAAACAGAGAAAGATGCAGAAAAGTTACGGCAGAATGCATGATCTGGGATGAGTAGGGGTGGGGTGGGGGGAAGGGAAGGGGATATATGCCTGAACTGAATTGGAAAATTATGTATGAAATACACAAAGCATCAATAAAAAAAAAAGAAATTCTACAGAGAAAAAACAAAAGAAAGCACGAAATTATTTCAATATTTTTTATATTTGTTGAGGTTTTTTTCTCCAAGTATGTGGTCAATTTTGGAGAATGTTCCATGGCATGCTGAGTAGAATGTATATTCTCTGGAGCTTAGATGAAATATTCAGAAGATGTCTGTGAGGTCCATTTCCTGTATTGTATTGTTCAGTTCAAATATCTCTCTGTTAATTCACTGTCCAGTTGATCTGTCCAAAGGACTCAGTGGGATACTGAAGTCCCCTACTATAAGTGTGTTTTGGTTAATCTGTGCCTTGATGTCCTGTAGAGTTGTATTTACATAGGTTGGTGCACTGGAGTTTGGTGCATATATATTCATGATTGTGAGGTCTTCATGATTAATTTTCCCTTTGATAAGGATGTAATGGCCATCTTTGTCTCTTCTAATTGCGTCTACTTTGAAGTCTATTTTGTCTGATATTAAAATAGCAACTCCTGCTTTCTTTTTGGAACCATTTGCTTGTAATATTTTTTTCCATCCATTCACTTTAAGTTGGTGCCTCTCCTTGAGGGAGAGATGGGTTTCTTGTAGACAGCATATCAATGGCTTCTGTGTTTTCATCCATTCTCCCAGTCTATGCCTTTTGATTGGGGAGTTTATTCCATTAATATTTAAGGTTATAATTGACAGGTGTGTGTTGCTTCCTTTCACCTTATTAGCCATTTACATTTTTTCATCTAGGCTTCTATTTCTGCATTTCTGCCATTATTAGTTTATCTTTCAAGGTACTGGGGGATAGTTGCTCCTCTCCTCTGTCCTTTGAATTGCTTCAAGTATTCTCTGAAGGGTTGGTTTTCTGGACATGTATTCTTTCATCTTGTATATATCATGTAAGATTTTTTTCTGTCCTTCAACTAGAATCAATATTTTTGCTGGGTATAGTAACCTGGGTTGGCATTTGTAGTTGTTTAGCCCTGGGAATGCTTTGCTCCATGTTCTTCTTGCTTTCATAGTTTGCACTGAAAACTCAACTGTTATTCTGATAGGTTTTTCCCTTATATGTAACTTGTTTGTCTCCTGTGAATTTCAGAATTTTGTGTTTGTTTTGGTCGTTTAGCATTTTAACTATGATATGGTTGGGGGGAGTTTCTTTTCTGGTTTAGTCTATTTGGTGTTATATGTGCTTCTTATATTTCTATGGGTTTGTCTTTTTTTTTAATTTGGGGAAATTTTCATCTCTTATTCTGTTGACGATATGATCAATGCCATTCTCTTGGAATTCCTCTCCTTCCTCTATCTGTATGATGCAGAGGATTGATCGTTTCATAGTGTCCCGCATTTCCTGGTTGTTCCACTCTTGTGTGTTTTTAAATTTTTCATAATCTTACTTGATCATTTTAGTTGTTCCATGTTAACTTCTAGGCCCAAATGCTGGTCTACTCAGCCTCTGCCCCTCTTTGGGCACCAAATGCCCTCAGCCTCTTTGTTCAAACCTCAGCTCCTGGCTCCCTCAATCCTCTGGGCCCAAACGCTGGTCTGCTCAGCCTCTGCCCGTGCTGGGGCACCAAATGCCCTCAGCCTCTTTGTTCAAACCTCAGCTCCTGGCTCCCTCAATCCTCTGGGCCCAAACGCTGGTCTGCTCAGCCTCTGCCCATGCTGGGGCACCAAATGCCTTCAGCCTCTGTTTTCAAACCCCAGAATCCTCTGGACCCACACATTGGTCCTCTCTGTCTTGGCCTGCACTCAGGCACAAAATGTGTGAAGCCTCTGTGTTCAAGCCTTTTTAATACACTGGAGATGTATTTAGTTTGGAAGGATATCCTATGTGCATCTCCTTTCAACCTCTTTCTTTTAAGCAATGACTATGTTTCATATGGATTCACATATGATATTATGCGAAAACAATCTGTAAAAGAAGGAACACATTACTTGAGTCAATATTGACCATTAAAATTTTGCATGGAAGATTAGCGGGATGGCCTTAACTAGTGTGTGAGGTGTTTGCTGACAAGCTTATAATCTGAGTTAAACCCCAGAAATCAACGTGATGGGAGAAAAAAAAAGCACACTCTTGCAAGTTGTCCTCTGACACCTTCACATGACCCATAGAATATGAACATGCACATACATGCATACACACATGCTTACACACATGCACACATTGTACACGCATGCACAACACAGTATACACATATTAAAATAATGAAATCAATAAGTGCTGGAGAGATGTTTCTGTGGTTAAAGAGAAATTACTCTTCTTTCAGAGGACTGCAGTTTAACTTCCAAAACCTATGTTGCCTATTAATTTCAGGTTTAAGCCATCTAATATATTCTTCTTACCTCTATTGATGTTCAGATCATATAGTACATATTTAGAGACATTTATGCATATAAAAATAAACAATGAAATAAAAGCTATAAAGATTGTTCAGTGGTCAAGA
Organism: Rhizomys pruinosus; assembly: GCA_009823505.1. NCBI lineage: Eukaryota > Metazoa > Chordata > Mammalia > Rodentia > Spalacidae > Rhizomys > Rhizomys pruinosus. The sequence continues at coordinate 4,980,086 of VZQC01009923.1, forward strand.
GCACCTCGTGATTTTGCAGAGGTCCTGGATTAAATTCCCAGAACCCACATGGCAACTAATAGCTGTCCATGACTCCAATTAAAGGATCTTCTAACCCACGCAGGCACTGCATGACATGGGTGCATTTACATTCAGACTATACAGTCATACACATAAAATAAAAATAATAAAAACAGAAAAAAATTTAAAAAATATTAAAAAATAAATATCTATAATTTTAAAAATTAAAGCAATCTGGGTTTTTACTAAATATTAAATGTAATATATTCTATTGCTAGATGAAGGACAATTCTTAAAAACTGGGTGTTTAAAATCTTCCAGTGGTAAGCTGCCTCTTTTGGGGATGAGGTCCTTGCAGTAGCTCAATGGATCTCTATGATCCAGACTCCTGGACACTGGTTGCTCACCTGGCCTGGTGAAGGAAAGTGCAAGATAATTCTCTCCCCCTCCCTCCACTTCCTGACCATCAGATCATCTCATCCTGGCTATTAGACAGTGCTTAGGCCCTGCGATGGTTAATCCTGGATGTCAACTTGACTGGACTAAGGATGAATAAATAAGAGAAAAATGATCTTTGGATTGGAATACTTCAACCTGGATGGCCCACCCCAAACGTGGGCATTACTTTCTGCCAGCATGCAGTATAAAAGGCGATGGCAGGCAGAGCTGGTCCCTTTTATCCTGCAGCTTGTCTCTCTCTCACTGGTGAGTTTTTCTTGCTGCTGTGATCAGCCCTTTGGATCCCAGCATGTACTGAGACTGTCAGATCTCCTGGAATCCATCGGGCCTTCAGCACCAGATTGGGACTACTGAGACATCCAGCCTTGTAGACTGAGCAGTTCCCTGGATTCTCAGACTCTCCAGTGTAGCACTGCTATTGTTGGACTCCTTGAGCTCTGTCACATGAGCAAATCAACAAATTTGTATGTAGCTATATATTCATTCTATTGATTCTGTTTCTTTAGAGAACCCTGACTAATACAGGCCCTTCCCACCAACCTACCCCCAAAAAGATAAACAACAGCCTCCATCCACTGAGGACTCTGATAAAAACTTCCCTGAGACACCAGGGTCCTCTGAGGACTCTGCTAAAGACTGCTCCTAACCCCCTCCCCTCCAGTCTCAGACACACCTGTCTTAGAACAGGATATAGAAAACAAAACAAACAAACAAAAAAACAAACAGAAAAACAGATCCATCTTGTCCTAAGCCTAATTTCTCCTTCTATCCTCCATCCTCCTGATGCCTCCTTATGAGAAGCTCGAAGTAGAGCCCCCATCATCCGCACCCTGCCTCTCCTCCACAGAACAACTTTGCTATATCCAGGTTGGTCAAAACCTTGTCAGGCTTTTCCCATCAATGTTGCTCCTGCATGAGGCTGGCCCCTAAATTGCTATCCATACCATGCAGGTGACCTAAAAGATCATAGACAGACTTTCAGGGAATATTACATCCAGGTCCCCTGGACAAACTCCAGCCTCCAAAGCTTTCATACTGCTCTCAACACCCTACGGGACTGGAGAGGCATTTACCAATCCTCTCTTACAGCCCCCCTGTTTCTCCAATGGGAGGCTTTCTACAGAGATGTATGCCTCCAGCAAGTGTGAAGGAACCAAGCTCAATCAAATGTCACCTGGGGATATGATGAACTCTTTAGCCAAGGCAACTTCACCACAGGGGCCCAGCAGGCTGTTTTGGCCCCAGGCTATTTCTACCAGGTCTGGTTCTGTGCCCTGCAAGCCTGGGGTCAAATACCCATCTTACAGCTAGGGAAATGCTCTTTAAGGGCATTGTCTGGGATGGCATGACCTCGTAGTACTGGCAAGCCTGTTAGAGTTTAATGGAGGAACATTATGGCCGCAGGATTGTAGCTGCCCATAAGGCTGCTCCCTAACCCAAGCCTTTGTGCCCGCTGTTACATCAAAGGAGAGATGTTTTAAGTACAGTGAAAGGGGGCATTTGGAAGGGGAGTGGCCAATGGCATCTTCCTCTTCTAAAGAATCTCTCGACTCCCTCGCCAACACCATCTGCCATAGGTGCCACAAATGCTACCATTGGAAACTGAACTGCAGTTCAAAGTACGATAAATATGGCAAGCCATTAGTGCCTTTAAATTTAAAAAGGAGCAAACCCCCAGCTCTAAAAATAAAGGGGAAAAGAAGACCAATATATGCCCTTTAGGCCGAGCTCATTCTGGAGGTCTCCCGCCCCACCTTGAAACCTTCAAATTCCTCATAGACACAGGGGCAGACAGAACCACTTTAAAACAGCAAGAGATCCCCCCCATACTGGCCCCTACTCCCAGAGGATTAAAGGCCAACACATTATGGCAAACTGATGCCACCCACATTGTTTCCTTTGGTAAACAAAACTATATCTTTGTCACAGTAGATACCTACTCTAAATTTATAAGGGCCACAGAACACACAGGGGAATGCGTTAAGGACCTGGTGACACCCCTTCTCTCTACTTTTGGCATCATGGGCATCCACAAACTACTTAAAACTGACAATGGGCCTCCTTTTGCTAGTTCTCATTTCCAAACCTTTTGTCAGTTGTGGCATCATAGAAAGAAACCACCAAGTTCTAAGATAACAATTATTAAAGCAAAAAAAAAAAAAAGGCAAATATCCCCCAACATCCAATTGGCCATGTGGCTAACAACATTTAACTTATTCAATAAGTTCAATATGGAAATTCAAAACATCCACCAGTTGTCAAATATGGGCAGACAATATGCACTCTCCCTCAGGTGGAAGGAACCCCTAGGTAACCAGTGGAAAGGACCAGACCTACTGTTAATATTGAGAAGAGGCTTTGCTTGTGTCTTCTCACAGGATAACCCAGGGCCCATCTGGGTCCCAGCCTGCAATGTCAGATTCATCCCTGCTGATTAAGAAGATGGCATGCCTATAACTGGAGGACAGAAAGAAGAGGAAAAGGAGGAGACCTCACCACCTAAGACCAAACAACATAACATGGAGATATCTTGACCACTTCTTCACTTCTACAAAGTCCATGTGCTCTTCTTCAGCTCTGCTCTCTGCCATTCTAGTAGCTGCTCTAATGATTATCCAAACTCATTCTATTTCTGCTCAACCAGCTGACAGCCCACTAACATGGACTCACCTCTGACGTTTTCATATCACAAAAACCTGGGAAGGAAGAAATAAGATGATAGGGACTAGTGACTTCCCCCTTCAAGGCTGCCAAAAGACCATCATTGTTCCTGTGTTCCACAATTCCACCTCTACTAGCCTGGCTTCATCCACCTGCTTCCTATACTATAACAAAGGGGAATGTTTACAGGATACTAACACATATGGGGGTTGCAGGTATTGGTCTTACAAGATTGAGGATGAACACAGTCCATGCAGCATATTCTGGATCCAAGATAACAAGCACACGTTCAATATAGAATACCCTTGGGATGATTGTTGGTGGGTAGGAGTACAGGGGAAACTACACTCACGGCTATGCCATTGCTTACTGGTCTTCCCTCTAAGGCCTCCCTACAAGAACATATACTGGTGGGGGCTGAGCCAATGTTACACAATGTTCCCCCTTTTATTTTATTTTTAGTTTTTAATTTACTTTTGTATGTGTATGAATGTACTGTGTGCACGTAGGTCTATGTACCCATGCAATGCCATGCCACAGAGGTCAGAAGAGGGCATTGGATTCCCTGGAACTGGAGTTAAAGATGGTTTTCAGCCATCATTTGGGTGCTGGGGATCAAACCAGGCCCTCTGCAAGAACAGTTGGCACTCTTAACTGCTAGGCCAGCTCTCCAGCCCCACAATGTTCCCTTTTTAACCAGCTCACTACAGGGTCTGTGTCTTGACTCTGTGCATATCACCCCTTTCCTTCATGGTCGCACCACAAAATTCCCCAGCAGGCCTGGGGGATTGTCTACATCTGGCACCCAATGTGGTTTTTCACCACCCTCCCCCCAGTGCTGGCAAGACATCCCCTTCCTTGATCAATGAGTAGGCCCCCTTTGTGTTCTTTGTTTTTTTGGCCTTGCATTAGGGTGAGCACCTGCCCCTCATCCCCCTCAGTCCCCTCTCCTCCTTTAATATTTCCTGCCCTCATAGATAATATTTCTCCCCACATTCAGGAGCCATAGAACCTAAAGGCTCTTCTCCAGACCCATGGCCTTAAAATGAAATCCCAGGACTTGGATTCATTTGGGAGGAAGCCATTTGCATTGCCCCTCCTCCTCACCATAATTGCAATCCTTAAGGGCTCCCCAGTGGAGGATGTTCTGTGTGAGCATAACACAGCCTGCCAAAAGAACACCTAGAAGTTGGCCCTGCCCTGTGTCCTTGACTTTCACCTGGACAAGGAAGGTTCCCCCATCCCATCCCCCTCAAACTTCCTTCAGCTCCCCCTACTAGGGATGCTCATTTGTCCCATACCAATATACCCTTGGAGGGGGCCCAGGAAGCTCTCTCCCACTGGAGGGACTAGAGACATCTTGTTCAGCTGGCTGTGTCTTTTGGGTAAGAAAGAGTTCAATTTTTTTTTTATTCCATTTTGATTTTGTTTAAACTAAAGTTTCTTTTCTAAGGTGTGCAGTAAGAGAAACTTGACATAGTATTGCTCCTTGAGTGTGGAGATGGGGGATGCCCTAACTCTCCACTGGTAAAGTGTGAACATGGGGTTCACCTCAGCAATTTGGAATCAGGGCAAGGGGTCTGGATTTTTGGTTCTGGGACCAACAGTGCATGGGCTCTGTGTGTGCAGCGTTTCCTCTCTTTATCTATGTCTTGTGTTTGTAGTATTGTGTTCTTCCCTGTGTCTAAGCTTGCATCTAAGTTTTTATGTGTGTTTGTAAATTAGTAATTATAATTGTCTCATGTTGGTTCTGTCAAACAAAGTGGCCACTTCAAGTTTCAATCCTTTAATGTTCACAGAATCATTCATTTTGGAATGCCAGACTAGATACGCAAGTGAAAATTTAAAAGCTGATATTTAAAAATGCATTTAAAGGGCTAAAATTTGGTATGTGTCTGGTTTCAAAAGGATTGTGTGAGGTAACTTGCTTGCTTTGGAATTACCTATATATTTTTTTTGAGACCTTTGCAAGCCAGGTTCTTTGGGACTGGAAATGAATTCTTGGACTGGGTGTGGTGCCACACACCTTTTATCCCAGTCCTTGGGAGGTTGAGGCAGGCAGTTTTTTGTGAGCTCAAGGTCAGCCCATCTGGTCTGCTTTGGTGAGTTTCCTCCATCCAGCTGCTGTCTCAAAGGACCAGAGATTATCTGCCTCTTGGTAGCTAGAAAAATTTTATCAGCACTTAGTCAGAAATCCTGGTCTGGCTTGGGAGGAGGTCTTTAGAACTTGGGAAATTCCTGAGCTCTCTGGAGTGCCCATGTGGCAACCTTTTGGTCTCTGCTAGAGACCCCTTTTGGGGTATGGCACCTGGATCAGTGGGGTGCAGCATGGCTTCCAGGGGCACATAAAAGACTCTTGCCTCCAAGAAGTGAGGGAGAGCAGTCTGGCACAGATTTTGGGCTTTGTTATGTTTATGCAAGAATTTTTGAGCCTGTTACCTTCCTTCCCTTTTTCCTCATAGGAGGAAAAAGGACATCTCTGGGTTTGTATCCTCCTTGCTGATCTTATGGGCAGGCTGCATGTTTGTGTTGAGGAAGAGTTGGTCTCAGAGAACTGGGTGAATCAAATTCATAAAAACTGTACTTCATTCCATGCTTTTAGTCTCCTAGCTGGATGTAGTGGCCCAAACCTTTAATCCTAGCACTTGGGAGGCAGAGGCAGGCACATCGTTGTGAGTTCAAAGCCAGCCTGATCTTCAGGACAGCCGGAGCTACAGGGAGACCCTCTCTCAAGAAAGACAAAAAATTTATAATGATCACTTTAATATGATACAACATCCCCAGGCTCCTGATGTTTCGAAGGTGTGTTTGAGTCTTTTTAAACTATGGAACCTCAGTTCATCTTATGGATAAGAACCTATTTGGAGGGTGTAAGTGCCTTAAGCCTTCACATTTAGTAAAATCTTATTCTGACACACTTAATCAGAAATATAAATATTTTACAGGTGTAACTTTGGTACTCTCAAAGAAATCTTTCCAAACTCTCTTCCAGCACTCAGGAGACAAAGGCATATGGATATCTTGGTTTGGTTTGGGTGTGGAACTGATAACAGATTAGCCTGGGCCAGCCCCGTTTCTTGCCACCAGAGTGGGAGAGCTACCCCTCCTGGGGGAGCTAATGGGCTTTATTGTGTTTCTTATCTGTTCCCTCCACTCCTTCCTCCTATTAGGAAACAAACATACCTCCCTAGGTTTGAACTTCTCTCCTGCCTGTCTGGCCACTCCTGGAAGTTCTGCAGCCAGGTGTGGTGGGCCACTCCTTTAATCCTAGCATGCCTTCAATCCTAGCACAGCCAAGGTTTCTAGGTCATTTTCCAAATGCTTTCCATACAAATCAGAGACCAATGGATGTGACAGGCCATACAGTAGGGGCTCAAGGGCCCCACACTAAAATCTAGATCCAGACTCCAGCAGGCTTATCTGAGAAGGTAACCTCCTGTGAAGTTTAAAATGTTGTTATGTTAACTGTTATAAACGTAAGAGTCATATTTTACTCTTATTTAAGTTTTCATCTCTAATTTAGAGTTTTCATCAAGGTACTTGTATTAGTCACTTTTTTGTTGCTGTGATAAAACACCATGACCAAAGGAACTTATAAAAGGAAGAGTTTATTTGAGCTTTTGATTGACGGTTCTAGGGAATTAGAGTCCATTGTGGCAGGAGGCATGGCAGCTGGAGCTGGAGCAGCAAGCCAAGGGTCACATCTCGCAATGAGCACAGGAAGCAGAGAGAGAATGACTGGAGACCACAAGGCTTGTAAAACTCACCAAGCCAGCCGCCAATAACGTACTTCCTCCAGCACAGCCACACCTTCTAAGACCTCCAAAAACAGTGCCACCAACTGGAGACAAAATGTCTGAATACTTACAGCCTATGGAGGACACTCATTCAAACTACCACATTCCACTCCCTGGCCCCATAGGCTCCTGACCATATAAAATGCAAAATGCATTTAGTCCAACCTTAAAAGTCCCCATAGTCTTTGCCGGTTTCAATGCCATTCAAAAGTCTACACTCCAAAGTCTCTTCTGAGACTCAGGCCAATCTCCTAACTGTAAGCTCCTGTAAAATCAAAAGACAAATTACAAACTCCCAACGTAGAGTGGAACTGAATACACATTCCCATTCCAAAAGGGAGGAATAGAGGCATAGTGAGGAAATACTAGACCAAAACAAGACTGAAAACCAGCAGGGCAAACTCCAATTCCAGTAGCTCCATGTGCAACTTCTGGGACTTGGCTTCCAAAGGGGTTAGATGGTTCAGCTCTTCCAGCTTTGCTTGCAACATACATCTCTTTCTTAGGCTGGTACCACTCCCTGTATGCAGCTCTCCTTGGCAAATATCTCACGGGTCTGGCATCTCGAATGTCTTCTTGGGGTCTCCGCTGCCAACCCGGCTTCCCATTCACAGGTTCACACAATGGCCTATCAGGGCCTTCTTTATCCAGGGATGCCCCTGCTGCACTCTGCCTGGCCCCTGTGGCTCTCTGAAACCATGGAGGAAGAACTGATGACCCCTTCACTCTTGCAAACTTCATGCCTCTAAAGCCAGCACCACGTGAATGAAATTGCTGAATTTGGCTGAAAGTTCAGGATGGACTTTCTCCTACTTTAAGCACATTTGCAATTTTTCTCTGCCCTGGACTTGTTGGAGGATTAGCTGGGTGTGGTCTTGCCCTGAAGGTATTGATTCTGTTATTTACTTGTAAATCTCGAGGTCTCTCCTTAATCACTTTAATGTCACGTTTCCCATTGTTTACTTGTAAATATCTAGGCCTCTCCTTAATCACTTTAGTCTCCTTATGAAAGGGAGCCTCTCCTTCACTTGCCTTGTCCACACCTTTAATATTTCTGGTGTACTTTTCAGATCCAAACTGTACATTCTGCATTTCCTTCTGCCCCATTTGCCCTTTTTCACTGTAGATCTGTATAATATTCACCATTAAAAACCATGCCACCATTTCTACATTAGGCTGTCTTGAAATATCCTCTGCCAAAGACTTCGTCCATTGCTTCTCAACTTAACATCAGGCAATCATCTGGGCTGCGGGCAAACTGCTGCCAGACTCTTTATCAAAATATCCTCTGGAACTACAGTTTTTGCAGCAATGCTTTCTTCCAGGCTTCTACTAGAATGGCCTGTTAAGCTCTGCTTACAATAGTCAACATCTTTTCTAGCCCAAAGTTCCAAATTCTTCCACATTTCTCCAAACATCCACATGGTCATGTTCTTCACAGCCAACAGCCCACTCGCTGGTACCAAATAACTACTAGAATGGTCTGTTAAGCTCTGCTTATAGTAGTAAACAGCTTTTCTAGCCCAAAGTTCCAAAGTCTTCCACATTTCTCCAAACATCCACATGGTCAGGTTCTTCACAGCCAACACCCCACTCCTGGTACCAAATAACAGTATTCTTTTTGCTGTGATAAAACACCATAACCAAAGGAACTTATAAAAGGAAGAGTTTATTTGAGCTTACGATTGATGGTTCCAGGGAATTAGAGTCCATTGTGGCAGGAGGCATGGTGGCTGGAGCTGGAGCAGCAAGCTGAGGGTCACATCTTGCAATGAGCACATGAAGCAGAGAGAGAATGACTGGAGACCACAAGGCCTGTTAAACTCACTAAGCCTGCCCCCAATAATGTACTTCCTCCAGCACGGCCACACTTTCTAAGACCTCCAAAAACAGTGCCACCAACTGGAGACAAAATGTCTGAATACTTACAGCCTATGGGGGACACTCATTCAAACCACTACAGTGCTGATGAATCTGTTTACAAGTGAGCTGTCATGTGAGCTAAAACTGTTAAATTATACTATGGTCCTTGTTTCTTATATTTTAAGTTTATTTTAAGGAATAATCACTTCTGTTCTAGGGTGTAATTTATTTCTACATGTTACACATGTGGAGACATTTGCCAGGCCTAGGTAAAGTACCTCTAAGCACTCAAAGAAAATTGGTCATTCAAAACCTGCTCCCAAGCTGGCATGAACATCTCACAGTTTATACTATTGTATTTGAGATAATTGTCCCATCTCATTACATGAAAAATAAGTATTAATTACTTAGTAAATCTGCACAATTAAGGGTTAATCTGTTTCTAAATGTTATGTCTCAAGGTAATAAAAGTATATAAAAAGGTGGAAAATGTTAAAAAGGTATTTTTAGTAAGGATTTATGTGAAGATGATGAAAAAGTTTATGCAAATGATAAAAATATGAGGAGGTTTGTTGTGACAGGTAAAAAGGATACTATATAAATAAGCTTAAATATGTAAGGTTAAGTCAACTAGTTTAAAAATCAAAATGTATATCTAGTCAAGGTTTGATTAAGAGTGTTCAGTTTTTGTCCAACCTTTATATGCACATCACATGACACTTCAAGTTATAAAAAAAGATAAGATACCTGTATTAAATTAAATTGGTATAAACACTCAAGCTAGTTTACTAGTGGCCTGAATAGGATTGTTAATATACAAAGATGCTAATTTTCAGTCCTATCCTGGCTTGACTTGACTCCTTGTTACAGGTTAGGATTAAATGGGCACAGGCAAATGCTGGGTTACCTATGGCTACTGAAAAAATGTACTTTATTTTTCTTGCAAGAGTTGCTTTTGCTATTTCCTTTAACCTAACCAGATATTTTGGCTCAAAAAGCTAGATCCTATCTTCCTGAACCAACTACATGCTGTCCAAAAGAAGACAGCTTGCATGGTCTTGGTAATCCTTATCAGTTTATTTCCTGTCTTCTGGTGTGTGTTACAACTCCTGTCTTTCTGGGAAAACTATAAATCAGGATAAAGGGCTGAAAAAGAAAAAGATTGTTCCCATTTGTGGTTATCGTAGTGAACAGTTTTATACGTAATATAAGCCTGAAATTGTTTAATTCAATCTTGTGGGTTATGCCTGCTTAATGTATGGTTTTAAGTCCCTCAACCAGTCAGTATTATACAAAGCTGCTTGGACAATAGTCCAAGCCTTATTTAAAATATTATATAGTAATTAAATGTATTAGGCTGGTGTAACTTAGCCTTTCTGGATGGATAACAGCCATACTTAAATGCCCATACCAATTCGGGTGAGAGACTTAAAGAACAATTTTGTTTCTTGCCCTCTGAGGTCAACCAGTCCTGGGAGACTCTGTCTGGGGGCATCTCCTAAAATGTCCTGCAATTGTGAGTCACCAGTCCTCCTGGGTAGGGAGGTCTTGGAGATCCACTAGCCAGTGTCCAGTCTGTAAAGAGGAAAGTCTCTTCATGTATCAAAAAGGTAAGCCTGGACTAGAAAGCCCTGACTTTGTCCTCATGTGGATGGAAATGGTACATAAAAGACTGAGAGGTGCCAGCAGCCTCTCCCTCAAAAATCCAAGTGGCCCCCAAGGACCAGATTCTCAACTGACCTTAAGAAAACAAAAGCTGGTTAATCTGGGCTAACTGTATGGACAAAGAGGAAAGTATAACCAAAAGGAAAGTAATCATAATTTCTTTAAAGTCTGAAAGATTTTGCCTGTGAACACTAGATTTTAAGTCACTTAAAGTCATATGAGATCTGCTGTTACCAGATAATAAAGTTTCCTCTTTCTGTTTAGGCAGTTACCTAAGGGTAATGTACACCATGACTACTGAAAATCCCTGGAAAGCAGATGCTGAGTCCAGACATCATGGACAAACGAACAAAAGGAGAAACCCAATAATGGATGCTTTGGAATCCCTCATTGAGAGACTCTGACGGACTTTTAAGATTTTTTTTTAATTCATCCTGTTCCTCTCTTGGTTTCCTGCCTAGAAAATGTATCTAGCTACTTGCCTTCACAGGCACTAATCAAATATTTTTCTCTCTCTGTATCTATACTTTTTGGGGTCTTTTAGATAGATCCACTGAGCAGGGGTACCCCAGTAGCCACCTCCTATGCCCCTTTTCAGCATAGAAGAAGTCAGAGCAGTCAGCACCCCAATTCCCTCTTGGCAATTGGGGTAACCTCCTCAGAGGGTAATGTGATAAAAGTCGGAGCTAAAAACTGGCTAGGCAGTTTAGGGTCAAGACCCTCCAAAGAGCCAGTTTCTTTCTCAGCTGAGAGTTGAGGACTTCCTGGATCTGTCAGTGAACTTATCCTTCTAGTTTCTCTGACTCATGGCTCATATATCATTAAGTCACTTATCAGATTTATTGACCGGTAGGTGAATTCCATTAAAATCATGGTGCTAAGGACCCAATACAATCCCCCCTAGCAGAGATCATTCCATCTTGGAGACACCAACTGTGGTTCACTCTTGTGAACTTCCTTCGAGGATTTGAAGGCCACATAATGAGAGGGAGAGATGAGTTACGACCCCAGGTTTTCCTCATTCTGCCTGACCCCCTACCAAGTCCTCAATATTACACATCTACATTGTGAACTTGTTGATCTTATTAAAGGCCCCTTGTTGCAATAGTTTATTAACTACACCTTGACCCTTGGTTCTCAAATTATCTCCCTTAACTCTCTCTGCCCCAAGGTCATAGCCTTTGATACTAACTTTGCTTCACAGGTGTAGTCTAAGCTAGAGTCTATTTTTGTTTTTTGTTTTTTTTTTTGTTTGTTTGCTTGTTTTACAAAGCATAATTTATTAAAATATATAGCATATAAAGTTTCTCTTTAAGATCCAAGGTCATAGCCTTTGATACTAACTTTGCTTCACAGGTGTAGTCTAAGCTAGAGTCTATTTTTGTTTTTAGTTTTTTTTTTTGTTTGTTTGCTTGTTTTACAAAGCATAATTTATTAAAATATATAGCATATAAAGTTTCTCTTTAAGATCAATGTTCTTCTGCAAAATAAAATTGAATAGTTGTAAGATGTTATAGCTGAGTAGTATATCTTAATTGAAAACATAAAAGCACAATGATATGGGATTTTAAAACAATCAAAAATACATATTCCAGTCAGGAGTGGTGGTGTACAACTTTAATCCCATCACTCAGAGTCAGAGGCAGGCTGACTTCTCTGAATTCAAGTCAGCCTAATCTATATATACAGTTCCAGCAAAGAATATAGAGTGAGAGTCTGTCTCAGAGAAACAAACAAGAAATACATATTACAAAGTTACATTTTCAGATTTCATCAGTTGCTTTCAATAATTAAATGAAACCATCATTTACTATCAGACTCTCCTTCAGGATATACAATACGTATTGTGTGAAAGAGATAATGATAATGATAATGGACTTTCAAAACTGGCTGGGTGGAAATATGCCTGATCTGAAATTGGAAAGAAATGGATGTAATGAAAGCACAAAACCGATAATTCCAAAAAAATTAAATCAAAAAATGATTAAGAACCAAATTTGCTTTAAGAAAAAAAGATCAACTTTGAACCAACAAGGTATGTAAAATGAAACTAGAAGTCCCAGTAGCTGGTCCAATAATGCCCACCCTGATGGTCTCATATATATAGAATATATATATTATAAAGTTTATATATATATATATATATAAAAATAGATAGATTTGATGTATGCCTCAAAGGAAGATCTTTGTAATTTTTTCAACTTTTTTCCCCATAATTTAAAGTCTATTTTTGATCCTGTTACATTGGTCACCTGGGGCATTCTCTACCTCCTGGACTTTCTCTGCCTTTTTCTCTTCTGGTATCTGTTTTGCTTTGCCTGCCAACAACACCAGGTCAACAAAACAATTGCCCAGGCCCTCTCAGCAATGGTCAATAGGGACTCTGCATGCACCACTCCTGATGAGGTGATTCGCATCTGGCTCTCATCCATCCATAATTCATGAGAATGAGTTTGTCTCTTCCCTCTGAGGTACTGCTCCTGGCCTCATCCCTCAGAGGCTGGCCAGTCAAAGATGGGTAAGACCCTGCAAAATCAGGGCAATAACAGATGCAGTCAAATGTCAGAATGCCAGAGGTGGGGTCAACAACGTTTGGGCATAGCACCCGAGCTCCCACTGAACCACTCCTCACAAAAAATTTAAATAGAAAGGGTGGAAATGTAGTAGCCAGTGTGCTGAGAATTATGCATGCACAGAGTTTGTCCCTCATCAGCCTAACCTGACCTAGGTAGGCGAGACCATACATGCAGCCAAGTTGCAGACCTGGGCCAATCACAAGACAAGAAGAGGAGAGTGGGAATGTGAACAGTACATAACCCCTAACCCTGCCCCCCCCACACCCCCAGAAAGGAGTCAGTGATGGCTTGCCCTCTGGCTGCGTTCACCTGACTCCCAGGATCTGTGTCTTGACTCTGTGCTTCTCACCCCTTTTCCTTCAAGGTCGGGCCCTGAAATTCCCCAGCAGGCCTGGGGAATTGTCTACAGGGGGCCAAGGTGGTTTTCCTGCCATAAAAGTTTGCCATTACAGAATGCACATATGCTTCTCCTCTGTCCTACCCACCCACTGTTCAAAGAAAGTATATAAGTGCTTAAACCCCTGCACTAAGTGAGTTTTGCTTGCTGACACAACTCTTTCTGTGGATCTGTTTACTGCCTTATCAGGCCAAATACTCTGCTACCTCCCACTTCCCTCCTAGTGCCCTTCCACGGCCCTGCAGGACTGCCGCACCTAGGGCCCAGAGGCTGGTGACATGGGGGCCTGAAACCTCACAACACAGAGGAAGCCAACATCTTGCAAATTATAAAGAACTTGTAAAACATTTCTATTTAGGTTTTTTGTGAAATTAAGTCATTTTCTAAAGGAGTACCACCATCCCCAAGCTGACAAATATGTTAAAACATATTTGCAGCATTCTGAGTTCAGTATTTCTTCTACAAACTATTTGGCCCAAACTTTATCTTTAAATGTTTCTTGTCCCAAAATATATGATATAAAAAATCAACCAGGAACTATAGTGTTAAATACAGACTTAAGATAGCAATGTTTATTTCATATATATATATATATATATATATATATAATATTGTGTGTGGAAATTTAAAAAAAAATAAATTTTTTTAAATGTTGTTTTTGTATATTAAATGAATATATTTTGGAAAAAATGCAGTAACATATTTATCCAGTTAAAATCTTAAACTCTGTTTTACTTGACAAGTTTATTTTAAATTTATGTCCTTTAAAATTCAGTAAAATCTAAATGGTATTTTTTTTGGTATTGCATATTCAATTGTCTGCATTAGATTTAAAACATTAATAGTTCTTGGGGCTGGAGAGATGGCCTAGCTGTTGAGAGCACCGACTGCTCTTGCAGAGGACCCGGATTCGACCCCCAGCACCCACATGGCGGCCGAGAACCTTCTGAAACTCCAATTCCAGGAGAACTCCAGTTCCAGGGGAATCCGACACCCTCTTCTGACCTCCGCGGCATTGAACGACATGGGTGCACAAACCTGCATGCAGACAGTACATTCATACACATACAGAAATAATAAATAAAATTAATAAAAAATAAAACATTAATAGTTCAATGTCTCATTATTTTAGAGTGATGCTTCACATTCAGTTTGTGTTCTTTAGAGCTGACTTAATTTTATCTTTTATTGCATAAGCTGCATTGGGAAAGTTAAATAATTGTTTAAGTAACAAATCTTAAAATATTATATTAATAAAATATATTATCCCATGTATAAAATCTTAAATACTGTAATATTTCAAAATCCATGAAATTTCCCCTAATTTATTCACAAGGAAACATATAATATGAGACTTTCATCTTATAAAGTAGATAAAAGCACCTGGCCTGCAGATTTTCTACATTTCGAAAAACTCACAAATTAATACTCAAAGCTCTGTATTCTTATTGGTCAAAAACAATTTAGTTGAGCTTTACTGAAGAGATAGCATAAAAATATTACATTTATCATATTGGTATCACTTGTCTTGGAAAAGAAGAGTCGAATCTTTCCTATCAGGAAGCTAACATAACTTCTTTGCCCTTTGAAAATGTATGCTGCTATTAAATATCAAAAACCATGTCACATGGAAAAGCCTTCCTGGCAGGGTGTTCTCTCACTGTTGGATCATCTGTTTCTGCTATCATTAAGTACAAAAGCTTTGAAGTAAGACCTGAAGCCAAAATTCTCACAGATGTTGCATGGAAAGAAACTTCAAAAAGGATGTACAGCATTCATTCACACACAAGTAAACATCTGTGGGAGAAAGAAAAGAAAGCTAGGGGACAGGGAGAAAGAGTAAAAGCCAGAGCTTTGAATACAATAGCCTCTAGGCCTTCTATTTCATATTGATGTCTTTATTTATAGGGTTTCCTGTCTCTTAGGTAACTTCTGAAGTCTCAGGTATTGAACTAATTTACATTGAACTCTTCTTAAGTTCCCAATATCTCCTCTTACAGTGAGGTTTATTTCTCTAATGAGGCTAACCTTTGAGTGAAAGTCAAAGAAAAGTAAATTCCTGTTAATAAATCTATCTTAGCTTTGATGTTCATTTGTAGAAGAGCCAAGGCCAATGGAGAATGGGAGACCTCTTTGACACTGCCTACTTGCTATTGTGAATCCTATAAAGTACTGTGTTCAGAATAATTTCCATTTCCTTGGATGAGAAAATGTATTTTACACAAAATGACATAAACAGATCCAAAGAATAGTTGCTTACTTTTTAAAGGTTGTAGGCCATGACATTTCTTTATCAACAAGTGCCCAAATTTTAAATTAAGTTTCACTTTAAGAAAATGTACTTTTGTATACCTTTTATCTTATCACCTTTTTTTTTTGGTCTTTTCACACATTTTTCACATTTTTCAAAAATACTGATACCATAATAAAAAGAACAAGCAAACAAAACAAAGTTACAGTAGTCCAACCTATCAACATTTTATTCTCAGCTTTCTAAGACTAAAGCTTACCCCAAAATGTCCAAATTATTTCATCAAACAATGATGTTACAACTGAGAAAAACAGCCCAGTTCCTTTTGAGGTTCTAAGCCTGAAGTCTTCTATTACTAGTTTATCATATGATTTGTTTTTCAAAAGAAAACATGAATCTATCAAATTCATAGTGCAAAATCTCTTTAGTTCTTTGATCTTCACTTATGCTTTAAGGCAAAACAGCCTATGCCATGGAAGACTTTTGAAATGTATATGCTTTCTGCCCTTCGTGTACCAGATAGAATTCCCTCACCTACAAGTATCCCAAATGGTTGATTGCAACCTCCGCTTCAAAATGTCCTTTCCCATCTCACACAAGACTGCATTATAAAATAGGAACTAGGCTGTTGCTCCTGAAGCCTGGGGGCAGAACTAGCTATTCTCTGTTCTGCTCATGTAATTTCTAGCTCAGAGTTCCCATTTTCTCATAGCTTTTAGCCTCTTAAATACTGGTTTGACAGCAAGCCTCAAAGGCACATGATAGAGATTCTTGTGCTGTGTAACCGTACCCAGTGCTCTTTACTGCTGAGCCACCTCTCCATTCCCACATTTATTCTAATGTAAGAAATCCAGATAAACCGGGCATGGTGACGAGTGCCTTTAATCCCAGCACTCAGGAGGTAGAGGTTGGTGGATCTCTGTGAGTTCAAGGCCAGCCTGGTCTACAGAGTGAGCTCTGGGACAGCTGGTATTAAAAGGGAGACCCTACCTCAAAAATACCAAAAAAGGGGGGAAAAAAAACTAAAAAAGAAAAAAAAATAGAAATCTAGATTCTGGAAGAAAACAAATAGGCTATGATGGAAGCAGAGAGATGGTAGTGATGCAGAAACTAGCAAGGTATTACTTGAATGTCTCAATCCTATAAAATGGAAAGATTATTTATCATAGTCTTTCAATATCATAGCCTAAATGGAACCATGAGTTACAATTTTTTTATTGGTCTTTTTGAGACAGGGTCTCCCTTTAATCCCAGCTGGCCTGGAACTTACTATGTAGACCAGGCTGGCCTTGAACTCACAGATATACTCCTGCCTCTGCCACCTGAGTGCTGGGATTCAAGGTGTGCACCAACAAGCCAAGCACAAGTTACACTTTTTAGCTGAAATATTCTTTACAACAGTCAGCAAATATTGGTGTAGTAATTTTGTGAGATTATATATTCCATATATGTGCTGGTAATATAGAAAAATTAGCTCTTAGAATCCTTTTTTTATTTCAATTCATCAAATGAATTTTAAAATCTTTAAAAATTTTTAACTAATAATGAATAGAAAAGCAAAAATATCTGTACAAATTTATGAAAATGAATGAAAGTTTGACTATGTCTACACTGTTTAAAGCTAAATATATTTATCTTCATTAACATAAATCATTTATTGGGGCTGGAGAGATAGCTCAGCAGTTAATCAGATCCCCTGGAACTGGGGATCTGATGACCTTTTCTGAATTCTGAGGGAGCAGATGATATGGGTGCACCTACATGTATTCTGGTAATACACTCATAAACATAAAATAAAATAAAAAATGTAGCAGATAGCTGGACATGGTGGTACATGCTTTTAAACCCAGCACTCAGGAGGCAGAGGTAGGTGGATCTCTGTGAATTCAAGGCCAGGCTAGTCTATATAGCAAGTTCCAAGACAGGTGAAGCTACAGGGAGGCCCTCTCTCAAGAAGACAAAAAAAGTCAGGAACAACACAAATAAAACAAACAAAAATGGCATCTGTTGTAAAACACACAAACTATTTTCTTCTAACTACTTAAAACATACAGTAT
Source organism: Rhizomys pruinosus (assembly GCA_009823505.1). Lineage (NCBI taxonomy): Eukaryota > Metazoa > Chordata > Mammalia > Rodentia > Spalacidae > Rhizomys > Rhizomys pruinosus. The sequence continues at coordinate 4,997,812 of VZQC01009923.1, forward strand.
TTTTAAGTGTTACCTCTATTTAATCTACTATTCAATAGCACACTAGAATTTCTCAAACGTTTCTTTATATCTTTTTTTTTTAACTTTATTTATTTCCGTTTGTGTATGAATGTATTGTCTGCATGCAAGTCTGTGCAGCCATGACGTGCAATACCACAGAGGTTAGAAGAGGGTGTCGGATTCCCCTGGAACTGGAGTTCTCCTGGAATTGGAGTTTCAGACGGTTCTCGGCTGCCATGAGGGTGCTGGGGATCGAACCCGGGTCCTCTGCAAGAGCGGTCGGCACTCTTAACCACGAGGCCATCTCTCCAGCCCTCTTTATATCTTTTTAAGACAGGTTGTGCTTGTAGCTCTGGCTGTCCTGGAACTCATTATATTGAATCAGGCTGGCCTGGATCTCACAGAGATCCACTTGCCTTTGCCTCCAGAGTTCCGGTATTAAGGCGTGCACCACAAAAATGAGCTCTGGAATTTCTTAATCATTTTTTTTAAATTTTATTTTATTTTATTTATTTTTGTATGTGTATGAATGTACTGTCTGCCTGTAGGTCTGTGCACCCGTGTCGTACAATGCCACGGAGGTCAGAAGTTCCCCTGGAACTGGAGTTCTCCTGGAATTGGAGTTACAGATGGTTCTCAGCCGCCATGTGGGTTCTGGGGATCGAACCCAGGTCCTCTGCAAGAGCAGTTGGACTTAACTGCTAGGCTATCTCTCCAGCCCGGAATTTCTTAATCTTAAGTAACATAATTTACTATCCATTTTTTCAACCTGGTTCTATGCTTTTCTGCTATCTATTCTCTCCATTATTTGATACCAATCATACAATTATACTGTCAAATTTCATAAAATCAACAACTTCACACTTCATGAACAGGTGAGGTCTTGCAGGACTTGCCTTTGTGTGCCTGCATTATTTTCACTTTAAATAATGATGTTCAGCATTATCCATGATGTTGCAAATGACAGAATGTCATTATTTCTTTATTTTTTTTTTTTTTTTTTTTTTTTGGTGTTTTTGGGACAGGGTCTCCCTGAAACCCCAGCTGGCCTGGAACTCACTTTGTAGACCAGATGGCCTTAAAATCATGCAAATCCAGCTGCCTCTGCCTCCCAAGTGCTGGAATTAAACCTGTGCACCACCATGCCTAGCACAGTTTTATTATTTCTTTCTTTTTTTTTTTTTACTTTTAAATATATCTTTATTTCTCAAACTCAAAGCTTTATTTTATCAAGTTCCAATACATTTGCATTGATAAGAAATCTCATCTGCATCAAGGAAGAAGGTGAGTGACCAGTACCAAAAAGGAAACCTGAACCTCTAGGCACCACTGAGAAATGCTTCAGGGCTGTGCAAATCTGGAAACAAGAGCTTCCAGTTTAGTCCAAGGGGTATTTTAATTTTCATTCATATTAATTTGGAAATAAATAGCTGCTTTAAGAAAATTAAATTTCCAACACACAAACACAAGAAGATCAGGTAGCCAGAATTTTTTTAAACCCACAAATTACATTAATTAGCTACTTCCTCTTTAGTGGACGGTCATGTCACCTTCCTATGAAAACACACATGAGAATTAAAGAATCCAGGATGATCTGGAAAGAGTCCACATTGAAGTCAAACTGACGGATGGAGTCAACGAACTTCAGTTCCACGTTCCTCCCGTTCTTGTTGGAGAGGGAGATCAGGCTCCAGCGGTCTGTGTCTGTGCAAACCTTTACCAGCTTCTGCACATACGCCTCCTTCAAAGTGACAGGGCTGATGAGCTTGTTCACACCCTCTGGCAGGAAGTTCAGAAGGGAACACAGAACCACATCTCTGACCAGCTGAAATTCTGCTTCTGTGGGAAGAGCGACGTGAAAGATCAGGTCCAGGTCTTTCCAACCCAAGCCGTTGTCTTTGACTAGAACGTGGCCAGCCACAGAGCAGTTCAGCCCGACATCCTGCACTCCGATGCCTGCCTCCTCCAGCCAGCTTCGGACAGTCTGGACAATGTCTTTCAGGGTTATTTCCAAGGTTGGAAAGTTTCCTCATCCGTGGACAGGTACGACCTCTGTCAGGACCTCATGCAGCCTGCTAACCTGATCCCAGTTGAGCACACTGAAGGACTCACAGTCCTCGGACTGCTGCTCTCCTCTGCCATTTTGGGGGATGATCTGGCCCTGGGGGAGCTGGGCGATGGAAGAGGAGGCGACAGAGGCAGGTGGTTGGAGTGGGCAGCCCCAGCTGGAGCAGCGCGGTGACTACCTCCTCCAGACAGCTGCCGTGAGTGAGCCTACAATTTTATTATTTCTTAATAACAATATATTAATTAATTGTATAATCATTCATGCTAGAATTTTAAAGTGGAGATCACCTCTGACTGTATCTTATTGGAATCAATATGCAGCACAAAGCAAAGGTTAGAAGAAAGTTCCTACTTAGGTGATTGAATTTCAGTATCAGCAGGATAATTTAATGGGCTGAATGCCTAAACCCAACAATTGAGAGAAAACAAGTAAGAAGGTGACAAATTAGACTAATAATCTAAAGATACATATTGTAGAATAGGAAAAATGAAGGATGAATTTATGCTGCAATGTTTAATGAGGTTGGGGGTAATATATTGAGAGGCAGGGAAGAAGTTGAAGGAATGTACATATGATCCTATTTCATTGCATACATGTATGAAAGTTTAAAAAATGAAGAAAAACATGAAAAAAGCTGATACAGTATCAACAGTGAGTAAATCTAATAAAACTGCCAATCTACGAAATGATTTAATCAGAGGAATTTTGTGAATTATGTCAATTTTATTTTTTATGTCTATAAATTATACAAATAGTTATAATATTGTTCTTCACACCCTCCAGAGTAAAAAATATATGATGAAGCTATCAAATCAATATTTCATCATAGAGCTGTCAGAGAACTAAACCTTTCACACAAAGAGCATCCCTACCACTAGTGACATGTCTATGTAGCTATGGAATAGAAAGACTTTTCTTCTAGTGCAGAAGCCAAGAGACACAAGAATGACATAGTTGACAATTTTGACAGGAACTAGTCGTTTAAAATCTTATTGATCATTAGGCAATCGCATACAGTGTGTTTGATCACATTCCCACTTCAATCCCATCGCTACCCCTATCATATATCATCATATTGTCTATTATTATTTTTCAAATGAGTATCAAGTTTATTCTGTGTTCTCAAAAGTTACTCATGTGTGAGTCCTTCCCTTGAAGTATATCCAACCTACCAAGCATCACATTATTAATGAAAAATGAACTTCTTTCAGCATTGGTCAATAGTTCTCATCCATACAGCTGGAGAATTTTAGCCCCAGATTAATAATCCATGCTGGGTTTTGAGTTGTTTGGGCTAGGACAAGTTTTAGCCTGTGACATGTCTTGCCACAAATCCTAGGTGCTGTAACATTGCCAGGTATAAACTCCATCTTATAAAGTGGGGCTTAAAGACAATCAGAATGAGATTAGTAACTCCTATACCATTTGTAGCACTATTGCACTAGTGGGCATATCTTGCCAGGACTGTCATTAATGCAGCTTGCTGGGTTTGGGGCTGTGTAAAGTTGATGTTTATCTTCATCATCCAGTGCAATTAATAGCACCTTCAAGTACTAGGAAACATATCCAGTACAGCAGATGCATGGAAGTCAGTATCAGTTTGATTTTTCCATTTGTTCTAAAACTCATGTATGTAATGTCTTCAGCAATAGATTCTTATCTTCAAGCTTTGATGGGTAAGCAAGAGAAATGGCTACAGTCAGTATGTTTGAAAGACTTTGGGAACTCCTTGGTCAAAAACTCCAATATATGGTATCCATTCCTGGCACTCAAAGAGATCTCTCATGTGATCCAGCTGTATCAATTTTGGGCATATACATAGAAAATTCTCCTTCTTACTTCAGAGACACTTGAATATCTACATACATTGCTATTCATTCAAAATGGCCAAGGAATGGGAACAATGCAGATTTCTATTATTGTTGAATGGTAATGAATGAATTACATTGACACAATAGAATATTATTTAGTTGTCAAGAAATAATAAAATTATGAAAATTTCAGGAAAATAGATAGGATGGGAAACAATTATCCTACGTAACTCAGAACTAGAAATACAAATGTTGTGTGATGTCCCTCATAAATGGATGCTGTTTGAATATTTATTATTTTTTATTATTATTTTATGTGTATGAATGTCCTGTCTGCATGTAGGCTAGTGCACTCGTGTTGTGCAATGCTGCAGAGGTCAGAACAGCGTGTTGGATTCCCCTGGAACTGGAGTTAAAGATGGTCCTTAGCTGCCACATGAATGCTGGGAATTGAACCTGGGTCCTCTGGATGAGCAGTTGGTGCTCTTAACCGCTGAGCCATCACTCCAGCCCCTAGGTTTGAATATTTAAATGTTTGTTTCAAAAGGGAAAATCCATAGAACTCAGGTAACTAAAAAGGTACCCTGGATGGTGGTCATGTAACAGAGGATAGAATGCAGTGGCATGATATAACCTGGGAAAGTAGCATAATGTGAGGGGAAGGGTTAAATGAATGGGAATATGAGCTGAAAGCAGAAGAAGGATTAAGAGAAAGAATAACAACACAGATGGACTCTTTAAAAAGTCCTTTGGAAACATGCTACTCGAAATATCTCTTATGTATGTGCATATAAAATACAAAAAAGAGTTTTATTGAGTTCCCTTATATTGGAAATTTAATGGCCCTACTGGACACCACAAGAAAGTGAATAAAAAGCTCAATGTCAACTACAAATGAAAGCAAAATTTGGCTTATCAGAGAGTGAAAAATCCATCCATGTTTCCTCCTTAGTCTCAGTCTTGATTTTAGGAACTTCATAATATTTATACTGGAAGAAATTTCTCATGTTTCTGGTCAAAAGAGGGAAACACTAAGGTAATACTTAAAACCACATCTCATTGGGTTCCTTAACAGGGCTTAAAGAAGAATACTTCATCAGATAATGGCTTAGACTTACTATAGGCTGAGCTCTATACTGAGAATTAAGTACTGAACTCAGCTCCTTATGGCCATTGAGTCTTATCAAAAACTGAAGAACAAAATTGTGAACTAGTTGTAAGGTCACAACACAGAAAAACAATTTCACCGAAAACCTCAGGAAAGCATAGGACAATATTTTATCCCATTAAATCTAGCTACCCTTTTCAAAATGCTCCTATAAGTACACAGTAGTCCATACCCTGTTTAAAAAACATTTAAAATTATAGGCCACTATAAAATTATAGATGAGACAAAAATGAAGGTCAAAAATTAAGGTGTGAGACACTTAATTCTATCAGTTTAATTAAACATAGCACTGAATGTCCTGAACAGAATAAGTTGATAAAGAAAGGAAATAAGTAGATATTCACGAACCTCTCCGCGTTCTTTCTACCTTGACCAGTGCCTGAAGAGTCCCAGGACTGGACATTCCCTGGATTGGTCAGGCCTGCAGGTCAGAGAGCCAGGTGCTAGCCCTGGAAGGGAGGAGGGGGGAGAAGGTACTGGGAAGCCTGCAGAGAGGGGAGAGGAAGGATAGGGGAAAAATTCCATGGTGGAATAACTCAACTTTATTTTTACAACCGGGGTATTTATACCTGACCTTGTGAGGCGGGACTGGGGGTTGGTGTGTACAAGAATTTACAACATATACTCCAGATCACTACAGGAATGTTACAATGTTTTGCCCAAAGCTTCAAAAGCAGTGGTGTCAGGCAGGTTCCAAAAGAGAGCAGGAAATCCGGGGCTGGAGAGATGGCCTAGCGGTTAGGAGCGCCGACCGCTCTTGCAGAGGACCCGGGCTCGAACCCCAGCACCCACATGGCGGCTGAGAACCGTCTGTAACTCCAGTTCCAGGAGAACTCCAGTTCCAGGGGAATCCGAGACCCAATTCTGACCTCCGCGGCATTGCACGACAGACCTACCCGCAGACAGTACATTCATACAGATAAAAAAATAAATAAATAAAATAAAAAAAAAAGAAAGAGAGAGCAGGCAATCAGTAGGGCTCCAGCCTGAGGGCTGGGGGTTTGCCAGCTGACTTCCAAAGTGCTTCGGCCAAATGGAATCCCCACAATGAATGCTTTCTACGTAACCTAACATTCATCCATGTCACAATTAAGTAAATGTTTGTTGAATGTATAAGACAACTTAGGTTTTGTGAAATCAAAATCTCAGTTTCATTAGATAGTATCTGAGTTCTGTATCCATTGTCATTCTTTGCTGAAACTTGCCTACCTGATGTTCCCATTAATGCCTTCTAAGATCTCTTGATATGTGTTTTATATTGCTTGTTTACAATATTTTTAGGAAATTATTATCATGTTGGAATACTGTAATTTGGATAACTCAGTTTGTGTTCCTGGGCCATGGCCAGACATATTTGTCCCCAGAGTAAACTATCATTTTTTTCATTAGTGTTATAACTGTGTTTAGGCAAGGGGAAACAAAACAACAACAACAACAAAAAACAAGAAACAGGAGGCATCATTATTCAGACTTCAAAATATAACACAAAACTGTAACAATAAAACAGCATGAAATTGTCATAAAACTGTCATAAATAATAATTCAACTGAGCATGAGACCCAAAATAAGCACATATACACAGCCAAAGGTAACTGATGGTTTCCATAAATATCCTATGGAAGCAAATGAAAGTATTTCTAGGTCATGTCACTGATGAGATGTTGCCCATCTGTGAGATGTAGAGAATAGAAAAAAAAAAAAAAGGAGAAGCAATAGAAGGCATCCCAAAGAGATAGATTGAGAAACAGCTTCAAATAATTGCAAAACCAGTCAGTGAAATGTAGCTGAGATTTTCTCTCATAGAAAACATCTCTTTAGTTTATTACATATCTATTGGGTAGAATGGTTTTAATTTCATAAAATTGCATTTGTTAATGAATGGTATTATTATTTCCTGCACTTCTGGAGTAGTGTTCAGATAGTATTTTTCTAAGAAAATGTATTTTTAAAAGCATTCTGTTACTTTTAGACTATATTGAATATCTATTATATATAAACTGTGTTTTATTTTGACACTTTTACAAGTCCATGTAAGGCATCTGATTCTCTTATCTTCAGCTTCACTAGAATTTATTCCATTTATCAGTTCATCTTGTTCCTCTTCTACTTTCCTGTGTATTGGTTTCAATTGTTTGGTACCAATGAGTTTAATTAGGTTCCTTAATAAACATGGTAAGGAATATTTGCACATATAAGAGCCACATATCAGTCATTATTACACTGGAGAAAATTTCTTCCTTAATATTAAGAAGTAACAGCACCTCAAGTTGTGGTAGCATCTCCCATCCTCACCCTGATCCATGAGAGAATGCTGAATGTCCCCATCTTGTGCAAGTCTTATTAAGATAATCAAAGATTCTGTGAGTTCATTACAGTAATGCAATGTGCTGAGCTGAACACAGGTTTCAAAAATAGTGCATCTATTTTTCATCATTATCCTCTCACTACTATCTGTTGCAGTATTCCCAGAATATTAGATACTAATGTAATGATGTTATAATATAGAGACATTTTCATTTATACTTAGGAATTTAACATTCTTATTCCCCTACACATTCCTATAAGAAATTCAGATGTTTGAGTCTCATATTAATATCATTGATTCATTGTATTAATATTCATAGGAGGTAAGATATATATATATATATATATATTATATATACTATATATATATATTATATATCTGAAACAGAAGGCACACACACACACACACACACACACACACACATAAACCCTTATATGTCTATGTAAAATGTATTATTTCCACCACTGTGTTTGTGTGTTTGTTTGTTTGTTTTTTGTTTTGGAATAAAATTTTATTTTATTTATATTTTTTTAATTTTTTGATGCTTTGGCATTTCATACATATTTTCCAATTCAGTTCAGGCACATTTCACTTTCCATTCCCCCCACCCCCACCCCATCCCACATCATGCATTCTACCCTAACTGTCTTGCCGCTTTCTCTCAATTTTTTCATTTTAGCTATAAATGATAATCCATGAGTACAAGCATCCTTTTGCAAAACCAATCTGCAGGTCTGTTGTGCCCAAAACCCCACAGCCCCACCATCCAGTGGGGGCGGTGACGGATTGTTTGTTCAAACAAGTTGTATCAAATGAGTTTCCAGACTAGATTGCTGTGTTTCACCATTCACCCCAATCGCAGCCCTTACATTCTACCATGCCCCCTCTTCCACAGATTGTTCCTAGGCTTAGAAAGGGGCACAGTGGATGAGAAGCAGCAAAACAGTCCACCTCTCTCTGGAGAGTTGTCTTGGACTCTGGTCAATTCTGGCTGGTTCCTTTCATGGCTGACAGTTTGTCCAAGATATACCTCGATCCTACTAATGAAGAACAAGCAATTAGATATATAGGTATTTAAGCAGCACTAATAGTTATGGTAGGTTACTTTAGCATAGACACATGTTTGGATATGTTAATCCATGAATTACAATTTTCCCCCCTGTTAAATATGACAGGGTCTTACTGTGGCTTATAACATCTCCTAACCTGTAGAGGATGTAAGCTTGTGGCATCAGCCATGGGTTATTCCTCCAAGGAGAGAGCCAATAGCCAATTAGATTTGGGATATACAGGCACATGGCTGTTATTGAAGAGAAAGTCTTTTTTCTAATTTATATTTATGGTAATTTTGTAAAAAAATCAGGTAGCTATTATGATGACAGTACATAGATTTGCAATTAGTTTTATGGAATGAAAAAAGCCAAAGTGTAGATGGTGAACAGATCAGTTTATAGAAGATGCAGAGAAACATTAAAACTCACTAGTTTTCAGAAAAAAGTAAGAAAAGAAAGAGTAAAAAATGCAAATTTCTAGACAGACTATCACTTGAGAGATCAAATAAGACGTTTCCAGACAAACAGAGTCAAGGGAAATGTTTACAATAAATCTGTAGTAGAAATTGTCAAAGTTTTCCAGTAAGGAATGGAACACTGAGTGAAACACATTATTGTCAAGAAGGATATTGAAATAGTTTTAAAATGAATCAGAGAGAAGATCACATAATCATGTTGAGCTAGAGACCTCGTAATATTCTCATAACTGTGTCACAGATACTTTTTTCAAAATTCAGAAAAATCTTTTAGATTCAGAAATATTATTGTAGTATATAATAAAAAGTATAATTATATGTAAATTTATTAGGGTTTTTTTTTCAAATGCTAGCATGGCTTTTTTAATCAGTAAAGATTATTTATCAGGTACAATGTCCCATGATCAATCTATCCCATTTCTTTATTCATCTAAAAACAAACTTGACTCAGTGAAAATAAATATATTTATATGGTCTCATACAGTCAAATAATCAGGCATCTATTTACACAGTTGCCATGATCTAGTCATTGTATCAAAGGAGAATTTCATACATCTTCATTGCTGTGACACAAGGTAATTACAAATATATCTTTACTCCAGGAAAAATACCAAGTTAATGAAAACTAAAACCCAAATACAGAAAGACAAAAGTTGCATATTCTTTCTCATAATTAGATGAGACTTTTAAATTTACAGATAGGTCCATTTCAACTGGAAAATTCTTAGAGATCAGGAAACTAATAAAGAGCAATGTTGAGAGGTCCGTAGGAGGGGAGGTAGAATGCAGGGTTATAAATAAAAAGCTGTTGAGCTCTTTACTCCATCTTTTGAGTAGGTCATTTTTTTTACTTCTTTGTTTTTTGAATAGTCTATATATCCTAGATGTTAATGCTCTGTCAGATGTATCACTGATGAAGATTTCCTCCCAGTCTGTGGGTTTTCTCTTCACTTCCTTGATGTTTTCTTTTGCTGTACAGAAGCTTTTGAGTTTCAGGAGGTCGCATTTGTTGACCTTATTTCCTGCAAAGCTGCTCTCTGTTTTAGAGTCTTTTCCTACACCTATGTCTTGTATGTTGCTGCCAACTTTTTCTTCTATAATCTTCAGGATTTTGGGTTTCATGTTGAGATCTTTGATCCACTTGGAGTTGATTTTTGTACAGAGTGAGAGGTAAAGGTTTAATTTTGTTCTTCTACAAATGTTGATCCAGGTTTCCCAGCACAGTTTGCTGAGGATGCTATACTTCCTCCATTGAGCTTTTTTTGACATTTTATCAAATACGAGGTTGCTGAAATTGTATGAGCTCGTTTGGATCTTTAATATTGTTCCATTGGTCAACAGGTCTGTTTTTGTGTCAGTACCAGGCTGACGTTATGATGATAGTCCTGTAATAAAATTCTGGTAAAGCAATCCCCTCTGTATTGCAATTTTCACTCAGTGTTGCTTAAGCTATTTGTTTTTCCACATGAATTTAAGGATTATTTTTTTCAAGACTGAAGAAACTCATGGGGATTTTGTTTGGGATCGCATTGAATCTGTATATCAATTTGTGTAAAATGGACATTTTTACTATATTAATTTTTCCAGTCCATGAGCATGTGAGGTCTTTCCATCTTTTGATGTCATCTTCAATCTCCTTCTTTGGCGGATTAAAATTTTTGTTGTAGATATCTTTGGTTAGGTTTGTTCCCAGGTATTTTATTTATTTATCTATCTATCAATCAATCAATCAATCAATCAATCTATCTATTTAATGAGACTTCACCAGTGAGGAAGTAATGATGGCTGAGAAACATCTTTAAAAGTGTTCAACACAGTTAATAATTAAGGTAATACAAATTCAAACCACTCTCAGATATCACCTCACTCCAATAAGACTGGCTAAAATCAAGAAAACAAAAGAAACCAAATGCTGGAGAGGTTGTGGAGAAAAGGGAACACTCATCCACTGCTGGTGGGAGTGTAAACTTGTACAACCATTATGGAAAGCAGTGTGGAGAAACCTTAAAAGATTCACAATGAGCCTACCATCTGACCCAGTCATACCATTCTTGGGAATGTACCCACAATGTAGGAAGGTTCTCTTTTTATGCTGAGCAGGGATCACATGGCACTGCTAAGGGGAATGGGGAAACAATGCCCACTTTGTGGACACTGTGGAGAGCTGGACCCTTGGTGCAGAGACCGGCAGGCTACTTCCCACAGCCCAACCTAAGTGGTAACTCCAACTTATGCTCTTAGCCTGGACCCATGAGACACATGTTCCACTCTTGGCCATGACTTCCCACATGCTCAGAGCTGGGACAGGAATTTCACTCACAATACCAGCTAACCAGGTTGGTGGTCTACAGAGGGAACCTCTTTCCAACCACACTGGCCACCTGAAAGAAACTTGGGCTTACCTTAGCTTACACAGGCAATAATTAATAAAAATATTGGCTGGAAACTCCTTGATGATGTTAATTGGAATTTGATTTACTGGTTGCCACAACTTACTTTTATAAACCAAATGACGTCAGTTCCCAGGACCAATCATGAGCCCCCAACCCCGCACCACTGCACACCTTGCTCCACCCAGCATCTCACACCTAGGTCATGCCATGCTGCTTGCTCCTCCCTGAGGTGGAGCTGGACTTATGGCCATGTGGTGCTAGTTGGAAATTCAGCCTGCAATTCAAGCTGCATTTCTCACATCTCCCACTGTTTTTAATTTTGAGAGGCAGACAAACCCATGAGAGGTTGAAATCTATAAGGGAATCTGTTTCTAAATACATGATTGCTTAAACATATCTTGAGTGTTGGGTGGAGCCTGGACAGATCTAAGATTTTTTTTCTTTTATACCAAAACCACTTTGGAACCAGCTATGCCCTAAACTTATACAGCCCAGGATCCCCATTGTCCAGCTGGAGGGGCTTGCATGTACAAGCATTTTGATCAAATAAGAGTCCAGTCTATATTGCTGTAGTTCCATAATTCACCCCAATTGCAGCCCTTACATTCTACCATGCCCCCTCTTCCACAGATTTTCCCCTAAGCTTTAGAAAAGGGATACAAGTGGGCGAGAGGCAAAACAGTCTTTCTCTGGAGATGTCATTCTGGACTCTGATAAGTTCAGGCTGTTTCCTTTCATGCGTTGGCAGTTTATCCAGGAATATCTTTTTAATCCTACTAATGAAGCACAAGCAATTAGAAATACCGACATGTAAACAGTACTAATTATTATGGTAAGTTACATAGTGGGCATAGACACAAATGCTTAGATGGTATGCTAGTCCATGAACTATAGCTTTTCTGTAAAAGATGACAAGGTCTTACTGTGGCTTATAGCATTTCCTAACCACTAGAGGAAGTAAGCTTATGGCATCAGCTGAGAATTATTCTTCCAAGGAGAGAGCTAATAGCAATTAGATTTGGGATATATAGACACATGGCTGCCACTGTTGCACAGTATTTCCAAGCGGGGGTGGTGTAGCTGATGCTGATGGAGGAGTCTTGCTTGACTCATGAAACCAGTATTTTGCTTTATTGATTTAGTGGCCTTCGGTAATGCTCTCTGGCATTTCAGGGGCCATCTGTACACTTGCAAGCATGATCTCAAAACATTTTTCCATGCTTACACCAGATCTTCAACAACAGGGGCCTTACTGCCTCTCTTCCTGCAGGTATCCCAGTTACAGGCAAATAGCCTTTAACTTTTGGAGCTCAGATCCCCTAGCCAACATCTCTTTGGCAGAATAATCCACTGCCGATGTCAGAGCTCTCCTGTATTAATATATCTTGCTTAATTACACAGCTTGTATAGACTTTACTATTTGCCCTTGAATGGATAATATCTTTTCACCATTCTTATAACTATCAGTCAATTAAAGAAAACAGTTATAACTGTTTTATAAAAAATTGCCACTATAACAGTTGGCTGTAATTTACAGTTGGGGAATGACTTAATTACCATTATGTTTTTCTTTGTTCTATGAAAGGGAGATAAGAAATTCTCTCATATTAAAACTTTGTGACATCTGGAAGGTAATTTCACTAGGACACATTATAAACAGTTGTTACAAATAGGATCCACAGAGGTGTTTGATCCCTGTAGCTCAGGGAGTCTGAGGCTTTCCTTCCTTAATGTTCAGATGGGCCAACTTCTCTACTGGTATTCTTGGTACATTCTCCACAATGCAAAGTTGTATCTTTCCTTTCTCAGCCATTAAGTTGATGACGTTTTGACCTGTGGGAACATGCAAGTCTTTTCCCATAGTTAGTTTTAAGATTTTTAAATTGAAAATTTTGACAAAATGTTTAATATATAACTGTTTCTCCTCCCCTTTTTAATTTAGGTTTCTATTTTCTGACCCATGAATCTCAAAAAAGCAGTTGTATTACACATACCTATAGGCAGGAATCAAGGTATAAATTTTCATTAAATTTACACAAGCTGTTTATCATTGACTGGATGTTAATTTGGGAAGCAAACTTAATTTCCTTAGTTAAATCATCCTATAGGTAAAGGAAAATGTTACGAGATGATAACATACAACACAAAGTTTATAGAAAACATTTTTATGCATTAACCCCAAAGTCATTGTTATGCAAATTATTAAGTAAAACAAATGTGGACAACAATTTATATTTCCAATTAACTTAAATGTATTACCATTTTTATTAAAACCCCTTTAACCAATGTTGTTTAATATAGACATTTTTACTTTTACTACATCCTAAAATACCATATAATATGTAGAAAAAGTTTTGGCAAATTTGGATACCTGTTAATCACACATCAATTAAATGTTTCTTAAAATTCTTTTACTAGACTGTGACTTCAGAGAAATCAAATACATTAACTTATATCTATTTATTTGTATTTCTGTATAAATCTTTACTGAAATACCTCTATATAAATGTATAATACTTATTTCAAACATATCGCTATAAATCTTTTTTTTTTTTTTTTGTTCTTTTAGACAGGGTCTCCCTGTAGTCCACCCCCCCGCTGTCCTGGAAACTCCCTCTGTTAGACCAGTCTGGCCTTGAACTTCACAAAGATCCACCTGCCTCTGCCTCCCAAGTGCTAGATTAAAGGGATGCACCACCACACCCAACCTTTTTTTTTTTTTTTTTTTTTTTTTTTGGTCGACTATAAATCTTATAAAGTGGGTTTATAACAATCATTTTCCTTTCAGTCCCTGGAGGTGGTTTATCCAGGCCTGACACAAAACCCTGTTTTAATGATGTTTTACTTAGTTGTTAAATGTTTTACAATACACATTTAACCATACTTTAAATTATATCTAAATCATAATATGATTATTGCTCAAAACCAATGTTAGTTTTCTTTTCAGGTGTTGAGGGACTGTAGTTGATAGTGGTACCATACACTCATAAAGTAGCTAATTGTAACAGCATTTGTACCATCAATAATTTTTTAACCAAGACAAGTAAATTACACAAATGTCCATAGAAGTTTAACTAATTAGTAGAGCTGCATCCGGATGAGTTGGATTGGCCAGTTCCAGTTCAGAGGCTTTTTAGAATTATACAGATGCATATTAACATTTACATAAATCCAATTAAAGATTGTTAACACCAAAAAGTATTCACTTTACAGATTCAACCTATACAGAACCAAGTTTTTTATAGGTTGAATCTGTAAAGTGAATTATAGTTGACCATTTTAAAACACAGGAGTTTAGAAAGTTAAAGGGGTTAAAACAAAATACTAATACATCCATACACTCATGTGCATGCACACACATACATACAAGCATACACAAATATATGTGCAAAGGAAATAAAAGGTCCTGAGAGCAATCTGTGGGAAGAAAATTACATTATGGTCTTATGCTCAATGAGAAAAGGTCATTTACACAATTAAGGCTGGGATTGATTCTTCGCAGAAGTCCACCATCTGTCTTCTGAGTATTGGAATAAAAGCTGCACCTTCAAAAAACAATGCAAGATGAAGCACTGCCCCCAGACAAGAGTGCCTGAGGCTTGATGCTTCCCACTGAAACATAAACATTGGAGTAGTACAGTACTTAACCACAGTACTTACAAACAGATACAAATTGAAAAGCTTCATATTTTGCCTTTGGTCTTTTCAAGGCAGGGCTTCCTCACAGTCAGATCCAGCCAGGGAGGTCACTCTGTAGATTAGGCTGGCCCTGAACTCACAGACATCCACTTGGATTAAAGGTGTGGGCCACTACACCCTGCTCTATAAACCTGGGATTTACAAGCTCAATTTGCATCACATAAGACTGGCCTCGATTTTGGGGTAAGTTTAGCAGACAAAAAGAAACTTTAGCAGAATTAAGCCCTATTTTACACTATTTAACACTACCGAAAAATTTTTAAGGAGGATCCTTTTTAAAAACACATATGGACTGTGGCTGGATTTTCACAAGCTTCCATGCAAGCCAATGTTGGTAGATTAAATCCTGGGTAGTTGCCTCTGCAACCCAAGCCAGCCTGTGCAAAGATGTAACTTTTTAGAAGGCTGGCAGCAAAAGGCTTGAGCTTGGTCCACTGGTACACCTGTCTTCCCAGCCTCTGTGACCTTCACCATCTGAACTGTGGCCAGAAGGTGGAAGTCAGGGTTTCTCTTTGGGGCCAGAGCCCAGGCTGCAGGGCAGGTTCCAAGCCCATTTCAAAACCTCTAGAAGGCAAGTACGTGGAAGAGGAAGAACTCCTCTCACAATTTCTCTGAATACCCACCACCTGGGAAGGCTGGGGAAGCAACAGATGTCCCCAATCCAGGGAAGCCAAGATGGCACCCACGGGCTCCATAATCATGTCTCACTGAGTGGACGAAAACCCACAAGAGAATGCAAGCTTCCCAAAGCCTATCAGAGAAAGGGTCTCTGGCACACAGGCCAAGTCCCCTTCAGCGCCATCCACTAGCAGAGTCAATATGAGTATTCCCTCTGCCCCATCCTTAGTCCATGCCTTCACTGATTTGGAGATGCTAAACTTTCTCCATGCTACAACTTGAAACAAAACAGCCACAGCAAACCACAGCACACAGTCAACAAACACATGCTATACATCACAAACAATTCTTCCTGAAACATAGCTTCCTTAAAGGTGTCATTTCCCATCTTGCAGAGATTCTAGCTTACCAAACTGGTCTCCATGCTGTACGTTTGTGGCACCATTATGTAGGCAGCTTCTCTTTTTATGCTGAGCAGGGACAATTCCCACACCATAAGATTCATCTTAACACAAAGATACATGCATATCTATGTTTATTGCAGCACCCTTCACAATAGGGAAGAGCTATAACCAACCCAAATCCCCCTCAATCAATGAGTGGATAGAGAAAATGTGTGTTGAGACTCTGTCTCAAAAAGACCAAGAGAGAGAGAGAGAGAGAGAGAGAGAGAGAGAGAGAGAGAGAGAGAGAGAATGTGGTACATCTACACAATGGAGTTCTATTCAGTGGTAAAGAAAGATGACATCATGACCTTTGCAGGTAAATGGATGGAACTCGAAGTCATTATGCTAAATGAAGTAACACAGTCCCAGAAAAATAAAGGTGAATAGTTTCCCTCATTTGTGGATGCTAACACAAAATCCTCAGTTGAAAGGCAAGCTGAAAAAAATATTGTTATACTTCTTTTTATCTGAAAGCAACTGTGTTGTTATAATTTAATCACTTAACGGGCTCTAGAATAAACCTACCACATATTTTCAGACTCTGTAATTACTGTATGGGGTGGGAGGTATGTATTAATATTTTAGAGTAATATAAAATTAAAGGGGGGGGGGAAATGCGAATTCTTAAAAATATTTTGGAATTAACATACAGTTTATACTCAGAGGTCATAATTTCGATGCATATGTATGGTTATATAGACAGATGTTGGAGTTATACAAAGTGGGGGGTGGACAACAACATACAGACTGTGTTAATGAACTGAAGGATACAGTTAAACTCTGCCCAAAACAACAAGCTTCTGCAGGGAAACAACTTTGGAAAGATTGAGAGAAAGATGCAAGACATGTATGGCAGAAGGCATGAACAGGGAGAGGGGAATGTGTCTAAATTGGAAGGAAAGGCAATGAATGAAATACACAATCCATCTATACAAGTATTTTTAAAATAATAGAAAATAAAATTCACTGGGGAGAGTTTCAAGTGTCAGAAATGTATAGATTATTTACTAGTGTTAATATTCTTTAAAAAATTTAAAGAACACTCATGCAGTTGCAAAATAATGCAAATGGTTCTTTTGTATATTTTACCAGGATCCCCTGAGTGTTGTGTGTTATATAAATATAATGCAATATCAAAAGCAAAAATGAAAATAAAAAAAAAAGAAGTAGCAAATGGGCTGAAGGGTATGGCTCAGTGACAAGGTCTTGCATGTGTTCAATCTCCTACACTTAAAAAAAAGGAGGGAGAGGAGGAGGAGAAGGAAGAAGAGAAGAAAGCAATAAGCTAGTTTATTTTATTATAAATTGTGATTTGGATGTATTTTCTTCAATTATTTTAAATAATATTAAATATTTCTTGGGACCAAAAAAAAAAAAATCAACTTGTTTTACACCCTCTTACAATTCATTGTTAAACAGAAACTGATAGTGAGACAAGAGGGCTGGATTGCAACCTGCTATTTCAGTCAAGGGTCCACCATTTATTTCTTTTATCCCTCATATTTCTTTTTTTTTAAATTTATTTATGTGTACTAATGTACTGTTTTGCGTGTAGGTCTGTGCACCCGTGTCGTGCAATGCCGCGGAGGTCAGAAGAGGGTCTCAGAATCCCCTGGAACTGGAGTTCTCCTGGAATTGGAGTTACAGACGGTTCTCAGCCGCCATATGGGTGCTGGGGATCGAACCCGGGTCCTCTGCAAGAGCGGTCGGCACTCTTAACCGCTAGGCCATCTCTCCAGCCCCTATCCCTCATATTTCTAAAATAGTGTTGTGCTTTTAAGATACAAAACTTGAAATCCATAAACTGAAAATGAGATGAAGCAGACTTAAAGTACATTTTTGTAGCATATTGGTGCTATTACTAAATGTGTAGAACCTAATTTTACAGAATTAAAATTTCACTCTGAAAACCAGGGTCTAGGTTAGTTTAATTTCTCTTTTCCAACTCTCTCATTAGATTCAATACAGTGCAATTACATCCTAATAAAACATATCTGTAAAAGAAATGATTTTATCATATGCTTTTGACTGAGGGCCGAATAACAGAACAGGACAACATTTTTTGAACTTTGGAAGAGGAGAAATTTCCTAAAAGCTATGAATCAAATACAAAGTTCAACAAAAGTTTTTAACATAAAATATTTTTACTGAAAATATATGTACCACACTATAAATGACACATTATAATACTGACCATTTGAATCATTCTTCTCTGAAATATATTACATTGCTGGAGCAGGCTTGGTGCTAAGGCTTTTGCAATTAATCAGACGTTTCTTTTATAAATATATTTAAAATTTGTTCTGGAAAATGAAATCTGGATTTTTATATACACTAAGTTGTCTTTTTGGTAAAAGTATCCATATTAATACTTAATAAAGATACTTAAAAAGAAAAATAAATAAATAAGAAACTAGAGTAACTGACAGAATGAACTAAAGAAGTGGGGAGTAAAGGTAGGGAGAGTGAGGGAGTTTAACTGAAGTTTGTTGCATTTCAATCAACACTTCTCAGTCCAATTTAGACACATTGCCCCCCCACCCCACCCAAGTTCATACATTCTGCGATCCATGTCTTGCATCTTATTTTCAGAATTTTCACAGTTTTTGAATGCAGAAGTTTATTATTTTGGGCAGAAGTTTCAGTCAGTTCTTTGACCCAGGTCTTTTGTTTTTGGTCCCTCCAATTTGTTTTGCTCCAAAATATTCATGTATATATCTCACACATATACTATATTATATCCTATATATCACATATATACCAAACTTATGACATATGAAAATTAACTATTAATTCCAAGACATGTTTAGGTATTCACATTTTTCCCTTTAATTTTATATTACTCTAAAATATGCATAGATAATTTCCATCCATATACCAAAATCACAAATCAAAAAATAAATGGTATGTTAATTTTAGAACCCGTTAAGGAATTCATATTTTTTTTTAATTTTTTTTTTTATTTATTTCCGTATGTGTATGAATGTACTGTCTGCATGCAAGTCTGTGCACCCGTGACGTGCAATGCCGCGGAGGTCAGAAGAGGGCGTCGGACTCCCCTGGAACTGGAGTTCTCCTGGAATTGGAGCCCCAGACGGTTCTCGGCCGCCATGTGGGTGCTGGGGATTGAACCCGGGTCCTCTGCAAGAGCGGTCGGCGTTCTTAACTGCTAGGCCATCGCTCCAGCCCAGGAATTCATATTTTAAGAGAACAGTTGTTTTCAGATAAAAATAAATATAACATTAACATTGCTCAGTTTGCCTTTCAACTAAGGATTTGGTCCTAGCATCCACAAATGCGGGATACCATTCGTCTTTGTTGTTCTGGGACTGTGTTACTTCACTTAGTATAATGGCTTCGAGTTCTTTCCATTTACCTGCAAACGTCATGATGTCCTTTTTATTTACCACTGAATAGAACTCCATTGTGTGGATGTACCACATTTTATTTATCCACTCATCAGTTGAGGGGCACTTTGATTGCTTCTAGCTCTTCACTATTGTGAAGAGAGATACAGTAAACATAGATGTGCATATATCTCTACAGTAGGATGAGTCTTTTGGGTATATACCCAGGAGTGGTATGACTGGGTCAGGTGGTAGGCTTATTTTGAATCTTATTTATTATTATTATTATTATTATTATTATTATTATTATTATTATTATTGGTGTTTTGAGAGAGGGTCTTTCTGTAACCCCAATTGTCCTGGAACTCATTATGGAGACCAGGCTGGTCATGAACTCATAGAGATCCTCCTGCCTCTGCCTCCCAAGTGCTGGGATTATCGGCATGCGTCACCATGCCCAGCTTCTCATTTTGAATATTTTAAGGGTTATCCACACTACTTTCCATTGGTTGTATGAGTTTTCATTCCCACCAGCAGTGAATGAGTGTCTCCCTTTCCCTCTCCAGGATTTGGTATCTTTTGTTTTAATCCTGTCAACAGTACAGAAAATATATAGGGACATTTGAATTAAATTATAACCTACATCAAAAGGCCCTAATATACATCTACCAAATATTCCAACCAAAGAATACACCTTCTCTTCAACAGAGCATGAAAGTTTCTGTAAAACTTATGACATACTTGGGCTCAAAACAAACATTAACAAATACAAAATAATTGAAATAGCCCCAGGCATTCTATCAGAGCGCATTGCTACTAAGCATAAAGTCAACAACAAAATAAGCTCTAGTAACTACACAAACTAATGGAGATTAAACAACATGCTCCAGAATGATGCATGGGTCAAAAATAAATTAAGAAAGCAATAAATGTGTTCCTAGAACTAAAGGAAAATGATAATACAACAGAAGAAAACCTCTGAATAAAAAGCAGTCCTAACAGAGAAGTTTAGCTTGCTATTTTGCTGAATGCATTTATCTACTCTAGGAGATTTCCTAAAGATTCTTCAGTTCTTTTGCAGTAGAATCATATCATCCATAAATAAGGGTATTTTAATTTTTTTCTTATCTCTTCTGTGTCCTTCATTTTTCTTATTGTTCCTGCTGACACTCAAGAACTATATTGAACAAGAATGGAGAAAGTGGAAACCTGTGCTTGTTCCTCATTTTAATGTGAATGGTTATAGATTTTTGTTGATTTATTATGGTGTTGGTTGTGGGATTGTTATACATTCCCTTTACTAGGTTGGATCCTCTGGATCTTGAGATTCTCTAAGAATTTTATCAGGCACAGATCCTGGATTGCGTCAAGGGCCATTTCTACATCTAATGGGATGATCATGACGTTCCTATTTTTTAATCTGTTTATGTAGTTGATTACATTTATTGATTTACATATGTTAAACAGGTCTTCCTTCTCTGAGCATAGGCATTATTTGAATTTCTTAGTGGAATATAGAGAGGAAGTATTCATATGTTTATGTAGTTTATTGTACAAAAATATAACAATAATTTGGACTAAAGTGTATGTGCTTGATGTTCAGAATTCTCAGTACTGCAACATAATAAAAATGCTAGTAAATATATTAAAAAGCAGAAGGGATACTAGTGATTGAAAGGGACCAAGAAGGGAATGGAGGAGGAAGGCAAAGGAATAGTAAAGACAATGTAATTTTGAGCAATGTATAATGATATACATGTATGGAATTTTCACTATGTTGCTTGGTAACTAAAATCTGATAATAAAAATTATTAAGTCAAGGTAAAAATCAATAATTTTTCTAAAATTGAAATTGGTACTGACTTGTTAAATATCAAATTATTATGTTGGCATTAGTCTAAAAACATGTAAACAGACATTAGCTTTAAACAAACATCCAGGTCTTCAAGCATAATATAAAATTTAATTACCATGTGGTCCTGTTATATTTAATTAGTTATCAAAGCACCCATTATTCTGGTGACCTTAATATTTAATTTACTAAGTACATTATAATGAACCCACAGTGGTTAGAAAGTTATACACATGAATGAAAAAGGATATGCACCCTGTGAACATGGATATCTTGCATGCCTTTCATTAAGAACTTCCAATATTTTATGTATATTGTTTTCTCTTTGTGCATACACATGAAGATTTTAATGAAATCATCAATGAATATATATATATATATATATGTATATAGTCGTTTTGAGACAGTGTATCCCTGTAGCTCCAGCTGTCCTGGAACTCAATCTGTAGACCAGGCTGGCCTTGAACTCACAAAGATCCACCTGCCTCTGCCTCCAGAGTGCTAGGATTAAAGGTGTGCACCACCACAACTGGGAAATGAATATTTTTTTTTTAAGTGAGCCATATGTATGTAGTGCCCTCAGAAGCTAAAAGAGGCCATCAGATCCACTGAACTTGGAGAGTTGTGAGCTGCCAGTTGTAGGTGCTGGGAATCTTTTGCAGAGGATATAGGTTTCTTTTTTTTTTTTTAATTAGTTTTTATTGATGCTTTGTGCATTTCATACATTTTTTCCAATTCAGTTCAGGCTTATTTCCCTTTCCCTCCCCCCCCACCCCCACCCCATCCCAGATCATGCATTCTGCCATAACTGTCCTGCATCTTTCTCTCAGTTTTTTTTTTTTT